>BSBK01004407.1:995000-1198213 GCA_027943335.1 Chamaecyparis obtusa | reverse complement strand
TAATATATATTAATTTCTTTGTCGGCTCACGAATTCTTCACAAAATGTGTCTTTACACTTCAATCATAGAAAAGGGATATCATGTGACCATACACATGCTAAAATAGGTGAGGACCTATCATAAACCATAAATCAGATCACACAAATAACTTATATTATTATCACAATCATCGCATCTATTCAAGTGCCCTGTTTTCATTGCATATTGTACTCACACAACTTCAAAAGCATGTAACTCTATCCAGATGAAGCCAAAACTCAAACGATCATGATGCAAGATCTTTTAGTGGCTTTTTAAGATTTTAGTGTTTTATTTTTTATTTTTTAGAAAGTTGTTTTTTCATAATAACTTCAAAATATTGTTTCCAATTTTGAAGGTTAGTTGGTAGTTAATCTTATCTTAGTTTTAGGAAGCTTCATGAAAAAAATAGCTTTTTTTCGAGTTGTTTTAAAAATTACCAAAAATGGCAAAAAACAATTTTATGAAAAAAATTGCCAAAAAGGGCAATTTCAGATTTGTACTTAAATTAGTGTTTTCTCTCATTGTGGCAGAAGAGTATTTTGAAGAATTAAAAAAGAAGGATTATAATTCTGAAAATCTTGTGTTTTTTTTTTCTCGTATTTCTGTAATTGTTAAAGGAATTTTGGATGCATCATCTGGTATCAGAGCCCAGAAGGTCTAGGAAAGAGAGTTTGGTGTTTGTGTGTTTGTGTTTGTACAGGTTGAAAAGGGAACCTAGTTTCCAAAAGACTAGGTAGAGAAGAGAAAATACCTAAGTGAGGCAAAAGACAAAGTGGAAGCAAGGTCAAAGGGACTTGCTTGAAGAGATGGATTTGTTGAAGAGATGCTTGCAGAGTGAAGGCTCACTAAAGAAGAAACAAGAAAAAAAAGAGAAGATGAAAGACAAAAATGTGAAGAATAAGGAAGATGAAAAGGAAAATTTAGAACATTTTAAGCAGGAGGTACAAAGGTTGGATCAAGCCTTAAAAGAACTGGCAACAAGATTTTCCCTAGAGTTGCAAAAATGGCACCTCCCAGTTAAGAAGAAGATCACATGGCCCATTAGAAAGATTATTCAAAAGAGGAAAATGAAAGAAAGGAAAAAAATAATAGAGGAAGAGGTAGAAAATGAAATGGTGAGTATATCTATGACTGTTTTGACGTCAAGAATTGAAGAAGACAAAGTAAACACAGTTTTAGGTGAGTCTTCATGTCATTTTAAATTATTTGAATATGATGTTCAAACTGAGCAAGTGGAAATTTCTATTGATAATAAGGTTGATAGTGAAGATGTTTCTGATTTGTTTGTTAATGAGACATATGTAGATTTTCAAAAGTATTATGAAAATTGTGGTAATGAAGAATATGGTGTTATATTATATGATGAAGACATAAACAATGATGCTATTGAGGTATATGCACAAGAAATCAAATTTTGGAATCTAAAAGTTGAGCTTGCACTGAATAGGAGATGGTTTAAGAAAAATAAGGGGAATAAGGATCCAGGGATAGTTGTAAAGATGAAGAACAAATTGCCAAAGAATTGGAAGAACAGGAAAAAGGAGTAGACTTGCATTCAAGAGGGATTCAATTTTCTCTTCTCTAGGTGATGCGGAGGAATATCTACCAAGTCACTCTAATCTAAATTCTCATTCTTAGATCTGCATCCCTAACTGGTCTTTTGGCTACCACCCAACTCACCGATAGACTCCTTACATTTTCTGAGTCTTCATGCCTTACTGGCTATGCTCACCACCTTTGCACTGCGGTTCCAACTTGAGCATGAAGACTATGGTACATTCACCATCCTTCCTATTTCAACATGACTGTCAAAATAGATACTCTTGGCTTTACTATCCTCATGCTTCTCTTATCAAGCTATCAGTATACGTATATTAAATACGTTCACCACCTTTTCTTCTCACAAAAGTCGAGCCACACATAGTAGTCTTCATGGTCGACTTGCTCTAAATTACTGTAGATGAAATCATTCTCGGGTCTCCTTCCAAAGTGACTGTTCAAACGTTGTCTTTTGGTTACCACCTTTCTTGACGCTACTCACATACATGGCCCCCACACACACGGTTATGTAAAGATTCTTGCAAAACCGTTACCAAATTGTTTTCATCATCCCAAAACAAACAACCACCTCGTCCCGACTTGAGACTGTCAGGCAACCGAACATAAACAAGACTAAACTATTAAAAGTCTTGAACTATTAAAAATCATTTAATAACAATTCAAGAAACCGTTCATGATCATCTATGAACATATAGTATTCAAGACGCATACAAGAATAAGACTGCAACATTAGATTTCCACATATCAAATACGCAGCCCTTTCCTAATCACCAGGTCTTCTGAATTACATTGTTCTTCCCTCTCTATCACTCCTACACCAAATCCATTCGATGGACTTTTAACTTCTTTCCATCGGTTACACAAACCGATTCCTCACATGCAAAACCAATTTCCTACCTTGGTCCCTACTCTCCCTCCATTAATTACATTCAAAATTTCTATGAAGAAGAACCGATTCTTGATCGGTTATACAATCCTACACAAAACTAACTCACAAATGACCGAATGGTACATTTGTCAAAACTAACTAACACACTTATTGCCACAACTAAATCCACAAAGTGGCATGGGTTGACACCTAGTTGTCACCGCATGGAAATTACAAAGCATTTAGATTTTATTGCTAAGACACTTAACATTTATGACCCCTTAAACATTAAAACTTGACTCTAATGGCTTTATTTTAGCCATATTACAATAAAGTGACCATATAGGTTCATATTCATTCCAAGATCTTCAAAATGATGCCATCATGGCAACGCTCCCACATCATACTCCTAGGGACACAAAAATTCAAGGTCCCTCTTGAATTTCCAGGAGCTTCTTCTTATGGGTCTTCCAATTCTTTTGGATCATGCCTCGAACGTCCATACCAAGAGCAATGGTTTCCAAGGTCATCATGATATATAGGCATTTTGCACAAAATTGTTAGAAATATTAAATGTACGATGTCCACCAAAATGAACAATGAGGTGATCCTCCCACAGGATCAAAACTTCAACATAACTAGTTGGTTGGACATCATCCTTTTTGTGTCTAGCTTCCACATTGGGTTCTATGCTCACCAAACTAAACAGAGTCTCTTCATATGAGGCTATAATATTCTCCATGTGATCATCTTGGACCATCTCAAACTCCTCCTTAATTGAATGCTTGCTACCCAAAGCAATAACTACTTCCTCATCTTCATCATCCATAAGAACCATCGCAACATGAGGTTCTTCTACAGGCTCTAGCAGCTCACTCTTTGCACTAGCATCTACCTATTGCTCTTGTCCTTCAAATGGACAACCTTCAACTAGGACCTCCATCCTATCTTCCTCTTCACATGTTTCTTGGGCTACAATCAATTCCCGTAGAGCTTGTGTCATTTGCTTTCCCTTTGCTAACTCCATCTGAACTATTTTGAGTTCCTCTCTTATTGTGTCAATCACCTTTCTTTTAGCTTCTGCCACCCTCTTCTTTTGTTCCTCTTCTTCTCTTTTCGTGCTTTCCCCATTCTTGAAAGCTTTGTAAGCTGTATATATTTCCAACATACCACTTGCTGACATTGTCATTACACTAATTCTACCCACAATCAAAATCATGCCAGACCTTTCACTAGCTCTGATACCATTCTGATGCAGAGGAATATCTACCAAGTCACTCTAATCTACATTCTCATTCTTAGATTTTCATCCCTAACTGGTCTTTTGGCTACCACCCAACTCACCGATAGACTCCTTACATTTTCTGAGTCTTCATGCCTTATCAGATATGCTCTAAACCTTTGCACTGCGGTTCCAACTTGAGCATGAAGACTGTGGTACATTCACCATCCTTCCTATTTCAACATGACTCTCAAAATAGATACTCTTGGCTTTACTATCCCTAGGCTTCTCTTATCAAGCTATTAGTATACATATATCAAATACGTTCGCCACCTTTTCTTCTCACAAAAGCCAAGCCACACATAGTAGTCTTCATGGTCGACTTGTTCTAAATTACTGCAGATGAAATCATTCTCGGGTCTCCTTCCAAAGTGACTGTTCAAACGTTGTCTTTTGGTTACCACCTTTCTCGACGCTACTCACATACATGGCCCCCACACACACGGTTATGTAAAGATTCTTGCAAAACCGTTACCAAATTGTTTTTATCATCCCAAAACAAAAAACCACCTCATCCTGACTCGGGACTGTCAAGCAACTGAACATAAACAAGACTGAACTATTAAAAGTCTTGAACTATTAAAAATCATTTAATAACAATTCAAGAAACCGTTCATGATCATCTATGAACATACAGTATTCAAGACGCATACAAGAATAAGATTGCAACATTAGATTTCCACATATCAAATATGTAGCCCTTTCCTATTCACCACCTACTAAATTACATTGTTCTTCCCTCTCTATCACTCCTACACCAAATCCATTCAATGGACTTTTAACTTCTTTCCATTGGTTACACAAACCGATTCCTCACATGCAAAACCGATTTCCTACCTCGGTCCCTACTCTCCCTCCATTAATTACATTCAAAAGTTCTATGAAGAAGAACCAATTCTTGATCGGTTATACAATCCTACACAAAACTAACTCACAAATGACTGAATGGTACATTTGTCAAAACTAACTAACACACTTATTGCCACAACTAAATCCACAAAGTGGCATGGGTTGACACCTAGTTGTCACCGCATGGCAATTACAAAGCATTTAGATTTTATCGCTAAGACACTTAACATTTATGACCCCTTAAACATTAAAAATTGACTCTAATGGCTTTATTTTAGCCATATTACAATAAAGTGACCATATAGGTCCATATGCATTCCAAGATCTTCAAAATGATGCCATCATGGTGATGCTCCCGCATCACTGGGTTAATACAATAAATATCTGGTATAATGGGAATGATTAGATCTAGAAAAGAAACATGCATTCAAAAATAACTTGCAGGAGCTGCATTCTTTCAACTAGAGGAGAATGATGCAGGAGCTTTTAGTGGCTTTTTAAGATTTTAGTGTTTTATTTAGTTTTATTTAGAAAGTTTTTTTTTCATAATAACTTTGAAATATTGTTTCCAATTTTGAAGGTTAGTTGGTAGTTAATGTTATCTTAGTTTTAGGAAGCTTCACAGAAAAAATCAGCTTTTTTTTGAGTTGTTTTAAAAATTACCAAAAATGGCAAAAAATAGTTTTATGAAAAAAATTGCCAAAAAGGGTAATTTCATATTTTTACTTAAATTAGTGTTTTCTCTCATTGTAGCAGAAGAGTATTTGGAAGAATAAAAAAAGAAGGATTATAATTCTGAAAATCTTATGTGTTTTTTTTTTCTCTCTTGTATTTTTGTAATTGTTAAAGGAATTTTGGCTGCATCAGATCACAACAAAAGCTTTATTATATCCCATAGAACATATCTTTATGCTCAAAGACCATAGAGATAAGTATTGCATTCTCGCTAACAAAAATAGTATTTCTGTATTATGGAAACTATCTCTGTACTTAGGCATTTTTCGCTTAACTAATTATCAAAAAATTATTTCCACTCCAAGCGACCATCATAGAGGTATGTGATACCAACAATGACAACATATATACCTTCATGCACTGCTCACTTTCCAACAAGGCTTGGCGGGACCAAGCCTATTCTTGGACCTCCAAAATAATGGCTAAGGCACTAGAATGCTAGATTTCTACCTTGCAGTAATTTTTTGAGAGCCTTCCTGATCGTATTTGTCAACGAAATGAAAATCCATTAGTGTTCTCACTGTCTCAATTTCAGAACTGTAAATTTCATAGTGATATGATATTTTTACTATTTTTGCATTATTTATTAATCAAAGGTGGTACCTAACTGTAAAAGAGTGAGGTTCACTAAAACTTTAATAAACTTTTTATTTTTAAGTTTTTTGGAAAATAAATTATATGGAAAAAATATACATATAATTATGTTGAAGATTAAAAAAATGAATTTTTTAAAAATGTGAAATTTTTGTCAATTTATGATGGTTGCACACCAAAGTTTTCAAAAATATACTTTATTGTCAATTAAAAATTAATTGAAAAATATTCAATTAAAAAAATGCTTATTAATCTTTGGTGACTTAGGTATGTTTCCCCAGAAGAATTTGCAAAAAAATATTTATTTATGTCAAAATATGTTGGTTGTACACGGGTATGGTATGATCCTAAAATAGACATTTTGAAATAGTAGTTTTTAAACATGCCTACTAAAAAGTAATTTATACCATGTCGGTATTGAAATAAATTACATATTTGAAAAGTATACTCTGAGCACTATATTTTCTATTATTGAAGTTTTTTGAGATTCAATCTCTAAGTGCCTCAAATTTTGACCTCAATTGAGATAAAATTTGAAAAACATGGAAAACAATTCCACTTTTTGCCCAAAAGTGGGACTCAACTTCTTGCAACAACCCTCCTATCTAGATGCCATGCTTATGCCTTGTATGTAATCCAATTTCACCAAAATACCTATATAGTACTATATAAATTATTATAAATCTTATAAAATGGTATTCTATGTAGAAGTCACTTGCACATAGTTCAATACAACCAATTGGTCAAAGGTGTAGAAAAACCATTTACAATGGTAGATAGCTAGGTAATATAGCTTCTCAAAGTTTAGAATATAAAAAGTATCATATTCCATAGTTGGTAGTATCATAAACTCTACAAATCATCAATGTATAAATAATTTAACCTAGATATATTCCTCATGTATAAAATTTAGTCTAGAATCCCCTTGATGATATGCATGCTTTTGGTTCATCGTAAACCATATCACACACTCATTCCTATTTGCTTGGAATTTTCAAAAGGCCTTTCCTACTACAAACCATTAGATTATACTTCTTTTAGAAAATGAAGAAAATATTTATGTAACTTATATTTGTGGTATCTACAAAGATCAAACTCCCTTAATTCTTAAATTTATTAATGATCAACAAGTTTCTCATGTGTAAAATAGCTAGAATATTTCTAGGTTTTCTATAATAAGCATAGAATCCTTGGAGAATGTATCTTGAGTCATGACAAAACATCCAATCCAAACTTTCCTAGAGCTATAGATATTCATCTCATCATTATAATATTTCCATCCACCCTTATAAAGTCCTCCACCAACTTATGAGTTAATAGCATGATTGAATCTTATCAAATACCCTCCTTGTTTTAAAAATATTCAACACTATCATCTACAAGATAGATTATCAAATTAAAGATTAATAATCAATCTCCATGATGAGATATGTGCTAGGGATAATGAGAGATAATGTGTAGCACATAGTATATTAAAATGAGACTCATGATCATGTAACCAGTGAACAAGTCTTAAACTTTGAGAAGTAATCAAAATAAACTTCACTAAGCTCTTTTCAACCTTTGCAAAAAGACATTAAATGAGTTTAGCACGATTAAAAACTAGTTTATTTCTTGTCATATAAAAGGAGTCAATTTTGAGCCATTTGCATTGATTAATTCTATTTTGACTGTTAAAAATATCTTAATTTCATTTCTTGTAGAACAATATTTGTATTTTAGGATCTTCTTTAGTTTCTCATTTCATTTTTCCACCATGGTATTATGTCCAACCAAAAGATACTATAAAGATATTATTTAGGAATATGTTCATAATTATGGCCATGAGCTTTATAGCTCTTGCAATGCACATATCACCTATGAGTTAATTTTCCCCTACATTGACATTTATGAAACAAATTTCACTCAAACAATGATCATCAAATTCTATTAGTGATTACACATACATATTGCATCAACATAGGACTCATAGTCCCCTACCTTTCATAATCAATTGCCATTCTAAAATTCTTCCAAATACATTCCTAAAGGTTCATAAAGCGCATGTATTTCAAACCAATTTACCATGATTGC
This sequence comes from Chamaecyparis obtusa, assembly GCA_027943335.1. Classification (NCBI taxonomy): domain Eukaryota; kingdom Viridiplantae; phylum Streptophyta; class Pinopsida; order Cupressales; family Cupressaceae; genus Chamaecyparis; species Chamaecyparis obtusa. The sequence goes on along the minus strand of BSBK01004407.1, from coordinate 1,190,230 downwards.
GTGGTAGAAATTGCACCTTGATGGTAATCCAAAAGACAAACCTTATCTAATTGACATCACAAAATTGACCTTAGTCAAAATAAAATCTACCCTAATCAAATTAAAATCAACCAAAACTAATTATATAAACTTATCTATACATAAATCTAATATAATACCACTTAAAATCAAAACTTTTTAAATGCCCAACAAAACAACATTTCAACTACTCACATAGAGAAGCTCTCAAAGAAGGAGATGATGGGAACCATTACATCAACTTTCTCAATGGTACAAGACCAGCTCATACCATTCTCTTCTACCCTCCTTTCTTTCTTTCCCCCCATTTGATGGTGCAGGTGCATCCAATAACTGGCTTGATTTCTTCCTTTTGACTCACCCAAAGATGTGATCTATGTCGGAGGCATGCCTTGTTGTAATCATTTTTCTTCTCCTCCATGTGGTGATTCAACTGGCACTGCCTATGCTTGGTGCTCTCCCAAGGTATACACACTCTCTGACATCTTTACCGAATGCACGACTGCCATATCACAAAATTAATGGAGCTGATCAAATGAGCAGGAAACAAGTATAGCATTCAAGTTATAGGGACCACCCATGTCATGTCCGACCACAATAAGAGTGAACAAGACGTTCAGCCCCACACAGCTCAGATAAAGCAATCTACCATGATGGGAAAGCAGATACAGAGAGATAAAGCTAACAAAAACTTACCTAACTATATCACAAATGTTTTTTTGGGCCAAATCTTGAAGGGGATAAAGAATAAATGATAAATTTCAATCCAAACGGTAAAAGGACAATGTATTGGGGACCGAGATCAAAGTGTATTGAGAATTTGAATAGTGAATCTTTAGTTTTGTTAAGAAAAGTATGTTGGATTGTGCAAGTAATAACATGTAATTATTGGTTTGATGGGTTTATCATTTTTGGTTAGTAATGTTTGTCTTTATTGTGTTTATTATTTCTATGTTTTTATGAATTTTAGTTTTTATAGAATTCTATTTTGCTGATATAAAGACGTTATAATAGATATATCTTTTATGGTTAGTAGTGTATGTTTTTGTTATGTTTACTATTTTTATGTTTATGTGGATTTTACTTCTTATAGAGATTTAGTTTGTAGGTATTAGGACGATTTCTATTGAGTGGAAGTCCTTACAACTTCTTTATTAAAAAAAAATTCTATAACTTTTGTTAAATGCAAATAATTTTTTTAGCTTTATTCACATAAAAAATCATTTGCTGTTCTATTTTTCACTTTCTAAATGTTTGCATCGGTATCTATAGCATTTCTACTAGCTTTTCAAATTTTAAATATTTATAAACTTTATTACTTAGTTTTTTATTATATCATCTTTATTGAAATGATCTTTTTAGGCTTTTTTCTTGTGCATGCATGAAATATGGTAGATATAAATATATTATCAAGATAATTACAAATTAATTAATTCTATTGTAAACCAATTATTAATATAATCAATATTGACGAATTCTATCTATTTTTAATAATAAACATTGTAACACTCCACTTTCAAGCTCTTTTAATCTACTATTATTAAGTTTTTAATGAAAAGTGTTATATCAATCATAGACAAATGATTTCCGCAACCCAATATTATGCCTTCAAGCTCTTGTAATGTACTATTATCATTTCTTTAATAAAATAAGTTATATCAATTGTAGACAAATAATTTTCACAAACCATAATATTGTTAATGCATTGTCTCCATATTTGACTATGCAAGATTTATTCTTCTATATTTCATATCATTATTCTCCCCATTTCATATCAAACTCTATTATCTATCATTTCTTATCAAATTTCATTGTCCATCGTCAAAAAATAGAAAGCAAAAAAGTTGTATTACCTCAAAAAAATAATTTAAAAACACAGACAAGACTAATTCACCAAACTAAAAACTCTCAAGATCAAAACAACAATGAAAACATGCTAAAAAATTACAACTTAACATATCAAAATCGAACTCAAATACATTTGCATCATCATCTCCATATCAGCTTGATCTGCTCAATTGCAAAATCAATCTGAACAAGCACAACAATAGTAGAACTTAAATATAATAATCACTTATTTCAAAATAGAAAATTTGAGCTTCCACCATTAGGTCATTTACAAAACCAGAACTCATGCACATCAAGACAATATTTAGATGCATCAAGCCACGTGAACATTTACTACCAGGCCATTATCTTAATATATCCAAGCTAATCAATGGATATGTACAGCAACAATAATAATAGAAAAGACAGAAACAGTGCATAGTGAGAGTGATAATGGTAGTGGGGAGTGAGTGATAATGGAGGTGATATGATATTACCAGTCAATTGTGAGGAAACGTGATAAAAAGGGAGAATAAGATATTACTCTCGGACATTAAAGAGATGATTAAATTCACAAGTACACTGCTGATAAGACGTCTTGAATGACGACCACCACTTTGGCTGGCTGTGTTTTACTGCCAACTAGACGTGACTCCTGTCTATCTGGTAGACACCAACTTTAATGAACGTAATGGACACGACAACTGACAGGTTTTAGGTATTCCCATGAGGGAAAATATTGATTCATCGAACCTTCTGTTGTAATAATCGATTATATTATATTTTAGGGTGGGAGGCAATTAGAGTTGATGGGTGGAGGCAAAATTCATTTTGTTCGAATGAAGTGAACTAAATGGTAGGGTTGTGTTAGGTTTGATTTGGAAGTACTTTATGTGGTGGGCATGAGATCACAAGATCTAGTCTTCCTCTAGCCTATGTGGTATTGGAGCGTGTGTCGCATTAATGACACTAGTCATGAAAAAAGAGAAAAGTGAACAAAATAAATGATGTACCTTAACTATCTTCCACCTCCCCCTCGCTATATTGTGTTTGAGACAACAATATACAATTCATACATTCCAAAAAATAAAATAGGTGAACAAAAAGATGAGGTGCTTGAACCACCTTCTACCCCACCCTCTCTATATCATGCCTGAGACAACAATACATGATTCATACAATCCAAAAAAGAAAATAGGTGAACAAAATGGATGAAGTGCCTGAACCACCTTATACCTCCCCAGATTCTATATCATGTTCAAGACAACAATACTAATAGGCTACTTGATTCCTACACTCTAAAAGAAAAAGGTGAAAATGGATGAGGTGCTTGAACCACCTCCACCCTCTCTATGTTGGAACACCAATACCTATGCATTTTTTAGATTTTATTACATGGTAACAAATGAATCAATGAAATAGTCAAATAAGATGAACTATTAATAATTTGTGTGAGAGGTATAAAAGCTACTATATTTCTTAGTGTAAGAATTTTGATATCACTCTGATACTATGTAAGAATTTGCCTAAGGCAAAGAATAAAAGCCAAGATCTAGAAGCTCAAGAGATAGCACAAGAGAGATAGGCAAAATGATCAAATAATTGATTATAGTCAATTGAATTGAATTCAAAGTAGGAGTGCCTAAATATATAAGCAATGCAATAAGACTACATGATAAGGAGATGATAAGATATCACCCACACAAGGTGGAATCATATGTCCACCAAAGGTGGATCCTCCTCCATTGTACATCAAAGTATGTGCAACATGTGCAACATTGAGAGGATGATAATGTGATAAGAGCACTAAAGGTGGATCCCACACACAAAGAGGTATGTGATGATAACTATCACACCTAAAGTGAAGATTCTCCTAACCATGTGCTAAAATGAAATGCAAACTCCTAAGTGTCACAATGACAACTAATATGCAAATGCATTATCCTAAGTAAACTTAAGTAAAGTGTAATTAGTAAATACTTAATTACACCAACACCCCCCCTTAAGTGCAACTTAGGAGAATGCACTTAAGCTCACAATGCAAGATGGGTCCTGGCTACTAGGCCATGTTAGGTACCCATGTACAAAATGAAAGAATAATGCAATCTCTCATAAAGCGGAGAAAGAGGGAAAACCTCATGGGAAAAACCCTTCCCCAAAAAAGAGAGATGAATGCAAGATGCATGCATGGATGAAGTAATCAAGACCCCCCAATTATGACATACATCATGCATATACAATAAAAAATCCCCCCAAAGGAAGGAAATAAGGAGACATGACATCCCCCCCATAATGAGTAATCTCCTCCAAGGATGGTAAGTGCTTGAAGACAAAACATAGTCCAATGCCTACAAACAACATTTCTCCTCTTAGGAAGAAGATACACCGAGTATATACGTAAGAAGGCTTCCCATTGTGGATAGGAAGTAGGAAGGGGAATCCAAATGAAGTATGATGTCTCTGAAGTATGCCCAAGTGTCACTATGTCCTTGGTTGATGAAGATGCTACGAACCAATCAGGAGAAAGCCCAATAGAATAAGGTAACAAACAAGGAACCAATGATAACTGATCCATGTAAGAATTTGGATCAAACTCCAAAGACAAAGATGCCTCCTCAAATAAAGTAGGAAGAGAAGCAAGAAAGCCCCCCCTCAATGTAAAATGTACACCCATGATAGATGCACTTGGATCAATGTAGAAACTGCACCAAGAAAACTAAATGATGTTCCTCCCCTTAGGAAAAAACAAGTCCATAGGTGGATCAATGAATCCTCCCCAATCTCTAGGAAGAATACTCAAAATGTATGATGTCTCAGGAAATTGAATAGGAATCTCCAACACATGAGTATGGTCAACCTGAACCATGTAATGTGACATCTCAAGTGAAGTTTGAGACTCATGAAAACCAATCTCCAAAAAGTCAAATGTCTTCTCTGAAGTTAAAGAGACATCCTCCAAATTTTGTATCAAAGGATCCACAATCATGTCAATCTTGAAAGAAGGATCAAGTGGAGAATGAAGATGAGGGTCAGCATGCTCCCTCACAACAACTGAAGAAGGATCATCTTCAACAAAGAGAAGATGAATGTCATCAATGAAGTCTCCCAAATTTGAAATGTAGGACTCCACAAACAAATCTGCAATGTCTGTCAAGTAGTCATCCCATGAAACTAAATCTGGAAGACAAGGAATATCTTGCTGCATTGAATCACAAGAGTCAATGGCTATAGGAAGACATGCATCATCAAGAGATGTGATCTCAGAAAGAGGAGGAGCTGCAACTGGAGGTTCTGGACGTTTTGGAAGTGGAGGAATATGTGGATCTCCATACATTTCCCAAAGAATAGTCTAGAGATCAGGAATATTTTCTGTCTCATCTTCATAGTCATCAAGAGAATCCATAACATCCATATCCATATTCAAATAGATAACTTTAACAACTTCTGAGTAAGAGTCACAATTGTAAGAAGGACTTTTATGTCTATACTCATACAAATAGGACAATAGGTTATGCTCACTAAGATGAGCAAGAACCAGTTCACTCCATTTCTTATAGTTCCCTCTTGTCAACTTAATTAAACCATCCATGATGTAATTCTCACATGAAATAATGAGATAAAAAAATCAATGCACCCCCCAAAATACAATGAACCAAAGAACCCCCTCCAAAATAGATGATTTTGGCACTTTATATATAGTGCACGTACAATTTCCACTTGCCAAAATGAACCAAAGTGGACTTCTGATTTTGATAATTACAACAGAAAATATGAAGCTATAGTAGACTCAAAAAAATAAGACACAAGATCTCTCAAGGATCTAACAAATTACAAGTGCCAAAAATAGGCCAAAATAGACCAAAATATGAAAGTACTATGTCTACTCAAAATTTTTCCAAACTGATACCAGATCTGGAAAGTAGACAAAAAATTATGAACTTTAAAAAAAAATAGCACTTGAAAATGTGTCCATATGAGCCTGAATGAAGCCTCTAAAGTTGTAAAAATCAGAATTTGCAATTTTTAGAAAATATTAGAAACAAAGATTAGAAATCACCTACACCATTGTGTAGATTGTGAAATTCTACTCCAAAACAAAAAAAATTGCTCTGAAAAAGGAGTCCGAATGACTGAGATATCGCTGTTTGAAAATTGCCTTTGAAATTATTTTTTCTGAATCACCGTCACCAAACCTTGAAAATTCAAATGGCTCTAGATTTTGCTTCAGATATCCGATTTGGATGAAACAAAATTCAATTTAGGGGTTTTTGGACCTCCTTAATGTGATGCCAACCTCTGATTTGCGCCAGCAAGCTCCAACTTTTACCTGCAATAAAAATCTCTCCAAATAGGCTATACAAATGAAATTCCTTTAGATCTGATACCATGTAAGAATTTTGATATCACTCTGATACCATGTAAGAATTTGCCTAAGGTAAAGAATAAAAGCCAAGATCTAGAAGCTCAAGAGATAGCACAAGAGAGATAGGCAAAATGATCAAATAATTGATTATAGCCAATTGAATTGAATTCAAAGTAGGAGTGCCTAAATATATAGGCAATGCAATAAGACTACATGATAAGGAGATCATAAATATCACCCACACAAGGTGGAATCATATGTCCATCAAAGGTGGATCCTCCTCCATTGTACATCAAAGTATGTGCAACATGTGCAACATTGAGAGGATGATAATGTAATAAGAGCACTAAAGGTGGATCTCACACACAAAGAGGTATGTGATGATAACTATCACACCTAAAGTGAAGATTCTCCTAACCATGTGCTAAAATGAAATGCAAACTCCTAATTGTCACAATGACAACTAATATGCAAATGCATTATCCTAAGTAAACTTAAGTAAAGTGTAATTAGTAAATACTTAATTACACCAACACTTAAGTTTTATTAACTGAGAAAAGTTTTGCAACCAATGGATGATTTTTGTTTTCAAGAATGGAAATCTTAATACTATTGATCCTTTAGTGTATATGTTAGAAGTAATATTTATTTTTTAATCTTTTATATTATTGTATAGGGGGGAAAAGTGAGATGAGGATAAGAAGTATCACACACCCCAGTTTTCTGTGGGGCCCCAACTATACCTCAGAAGGGCCACAAAGGAATAGATTCTCTAAGCCAAGCCCCCAAGGTTTTGGATCCAAGTAGATTAGCACTACCAAAGTGATGTAGGAGTGCCAATGCAAACAAAGATCCAAAGATCCAAGCACCAAGAAGGAAGGTACAAGTTCCTTTAAGCCTAGGGTTTGGAAATTACCTTGGAAATAAGGAAAGATGTTAAATCTAATTAAATATGACAAATCTCAATGGTAAATACACAAAGTAAATAATGTAAATTGTAAACTCACCTTTAGAAGAAAAGTCACATTTAGACTTGTATTTCTACACTTGGAATTGCTCAAAATAACAAATGAGACTCGATCCAGACCTAAAACTATAAGACAAACAAAACCTATAAATCCTTCTTCTCTAGGACTTGGCCGATTTTTCAGGTTTATGCAAACTTGGGGTCGGCCTAGACCTAGGACTAGGCTGAACTTCGGCCTATACCTTCTCTTCTAAACTCTATCTCTAGATCTATGATTGTGTCTTGTTTTTGGAACTCCTGAAAAGTAGATCTGAAACTCCTAAAAACCTGATCCTACTAGAAAAATAGTTTAGTTTAGTGTTTGAGGGACTTCCCTCGGTCAATCCCTAGTTGATGAATCAACCTTAAATGTAAATATGAAAGTATGTATGTAAAAAGTAAAGAAAATGTATGAATTTACCTTACTTTTGTAGAAACCCTTGAGGAGGATTCAGATCTATATTCTACAAGGATGAAGAAGTGCTACAATTTAATTGAATCTTGTACAAGAGTAGGATGTATGAATCAAATGTAATAGATCCACCTCACCAAGTCAATAGATCAATGGATGTAGATGTACTCATGTACTCAAATTAGGTATGCAAGAATGAAGAATGAAGAAGCCCTTCCTTGATTGCCAACTGTGTTCGATTAATGAAGCAAAGTTAAGTACTGAGAGAGGAGGGGTGAATCAGTACTCCAAAAATTTTAAATACTTTTCTATCCATTCACCAAATTGAAAACTTTGCATGAAACATCGTAAAACATATAAAACAAAACATAAGAAACATAACTCATAACACCATGATTTTTGGTCTCGTAGAAATCCTTGGTTAGAGGAAAAAATTGTGGTGGGGATGGTACCCACAATCCTCCACTACTAGACCAAAAAGGTTTTTGTCGTTAGAGCTATAAAATTTAGCTATTTTTGATAGATCACCCTGTTAAGAGTATTTACCTTGTTAGGAGTATATAAGACTTATTCAGTCTACCTTGTTAAAGGATTTTTATAATCTCTAATCTAAGAGATGTACCCTGTTAAAGGATTTACAAAATAAGACCTATTAAGGCCTACTTGATTAGGGGATTTACAATTTTGATTACAATATAAATCAATACTTCAAAATATCTGTAGAGATGCATCAACATATGCTTGTCAAACTCAGTATGCTCAATATCATTTACCTCATTCTGAATTTCACTTTACAATTCAACTTCTGTACTCGATGGCCTCACCTCTAATTTATATTCACAATTCTTCTTTACTACTCTATTACTCAGTGTCTTCTTTTCTCATCATCACCTTTTTACCAACTCTTCATTCTTAGCATCCTCTCTATATATCTTTGATCTTCATACACTAATCCTTTTATACTCAATCTAGAAGTGGTGGAAATGTTCTAGATTCTTCTCCTTAAGAAGTGGTAGCATTTGTTACATCTCCAATGTATATATTCCACTTTATTTTCACTGGTGAATCTTACTTTTTAATCATGCAAAATCATCTTGTTTATATCTCCAATGCTTTACCAAAGAATCTCCTCGAGATTTGTAAAACTTTTTATGCTTGGTGTCCAAAGTCAATGTATCTAATGTAATCTATAATTGATGTAGTCAAGGTAGGTAAATCCAATGAAGGATAGTCCAAACCTTGCAGACAATAGAATTACATTGTGGATTACTCAATAATGCAACATCAATTAATTGTTTAACACTATTTTTCATTAACATGCTTGGATGTAAGGCCTTTCGAGTTAGGGCCAATTACAATCAAAAAACAATTCTGCAAGATCCACAACCAGATCCAATACAATCTCAGCTAGTTTAGCTCTGAAGACAATCAGAAGCTGATGGAAACCCTAAGGCAGATCTAAACTTGAGCTCGCAAGCCTTCAAGCAATCTCCTTGTTCCCAAGTATGCAACCCCTAGCTCTGCTACAAACAACTATCAGATTACAATTTGATCTACAGGAACATCAAGAACCTTTCCACAACTTCTCTCTCAAGCTTCACATCTGATATTCAGATCTACTCATGTCTAAGCTCTCCAAATCTCCCAAGTTTTGTCTCTAAACATCTACCCCAACACTCCTTAAATACTAATCATCAGCCACAAGTTGGTAAGATGAAACCATTAACTCTCAAAAAAAAATAATTAAATGCAATACCAGTCGGCTTAAAAATGTATACAAACATTTAATTCTACATGTTGGCTCATGACAATGGATACCAACAATAAATTCACCAAGTTGACTCAACAAATCACACAGAACTCCACTTTGTAAGCTAGAACTATCGAGTGACAGTAAAATCACCGAGCACGCCAGGCATTGTTGAGCACCAGTGTTGACCAAGCACCATAGGCATGACTGAGTAACACTTCCACCCAGTGCCAGAGACTACCAAGTTCCTTCAGTGACCGAACTTCCTTCAATGACTGAGACTATCGGTCAAGGCTACAACTGAGTAACACTGGCCAAAATACAAACACTCCATGTAGTTTCACCGAGGACACAGAATGCCCTGCTTCAACTTTGGATGCCCCTGCATCAGACACCCCAGGTTCCAAAAGATGTTCATATGTGAAAAGAACAACTTTCAAAATTAAGAACATATATCCCGAACTGGTTCTTCACATACAAGTCCTCCACCCTTTCTGCTTGTAAATTCTTCCACTTCAATTTCCTCTATCTCTTCAAGTCTTTTCTTGACAATATATAGGTTGGTTCTCCATACTGGTCATTCATTTTCTCTGGATCCACAATCTCAACTCGGCTACCAATACTCAAGCTTCTCCTACTAAGTGTTGTATCCATATCAAAGGCATCGGTGAAAACTTCATGTCATTCTTCTCAACAGTAAACACATTTTGGACACAGTCATAAATAGCTTTGCAATCATATTGCCAAGGTCTATCGAGCAATATATCACAACTATTCATCTTCACAATGTCATAAAGCACAAGATCCTTGTACTGGCCAATCTGAATATCAATGAAGCATTATTCTCTAACTTCCAAAGCATGAACATCTTGTAACCAGCCAAGCCTATAAGGACAAGGATGTTTCATTCTATTCAAACTGAGTTTCTGAACTAGGTCCTCAGCAACAAGGTTATCAGTACTACCACTATCAATAAGAACATCATAGAGTTTACCTTCAGTCTTGCATCGAGTCCTAAACAAGTTACTCCTTTGACAAGGTTCATCCTTTGTACTGAGCAATGTTTGTCGAAGCAGCAAGTTCTCTAATTCAGGTTCTTCTGAATGTTCTCATTCATCACAGTAGTTCATCGATCAACCTTCTTCTGTGTACACTCAAAAGAATGGTGTCCTTTCTCTCCATAGTTATAGCAAGTACCCTTAAAGATAACACTACCTATCTTATTCTTTGATTCCACAAGTTTCTATTCATCTTCTTCATCAATAGGTTTATCCTTCACCGAGTGATCAATCTTTTCCTTCCCTCAGGAGTTACTAGGTTGTTTCCTCTTCAACTTATCTTCTGCCTTCAGAGCATACTGATAAGCATCTTCAACAGAATCAATCTTTAGCATACTAAGCTCATCCTAAATATTGAATCTCAGACCATTCACATACCGAGCTACCTTTTCCTTACCAAGCTCTTGGTGTCTAGACCGAATAGTAAGTTTGTAGAACTCCTCGGTATAATCTTCAATAGAAAAATCCTTCTATTTTAGATTCTGCAACTTTTTAAACAAGTCAAGCTTATAGTCAGCCGGTATGAACTTATCTTTCAACTTAGTCACCATCAATCTCCACCGATTGATCTTTGTTTCACCTTCATCTTCTCGGTCTCTTTATAGTTCCTTCCACCAAAGAGTAGCATGTCCTTTTAACTTTTTCTGTGCTAATCTCACCCAAAGAGGATCTTCAATTTCTTCCAGCTCAAAGAAATCTTCAAGTTCACCAATCCAATCAATTAGATTTTCAAGCTTCAAAGTACCAGAGAAAGTAGAAACTTCCATTCGGTAATTACTAAACCAAGCAACAGATCTAGGCAACCGAGCAGTTTTGTCTTCACCAGATATGCTCCTTCAATCATCACCACTAGATCTAGTAGTTTCAAATTCTTTAGCAGCTTCTTCATAGCCATCCTCAGTACCAACATTCTAAGGTATACCAGCAACAATTCTCATGATCTCGACGACCATATCATTCTTCATCAATTCCATCTCAGATCTAAAATTTGATTTCACCTTCTCTGTGATACAGGATTCAACAATATCACAAAGATCTAAAATAACTCTAGTATCCAATCTTCTTGGAGGCATCCTTAAAGATATGCAAATAAACCCTCTGCAACAAACCCTCACTGACCACCTTGTGACAATTTCTAAGTTGTAACAAGTCAGATCTCAACCTACAATCTTGCAAACAACTAGGGCACAATTTCACAAGTTTAGTGCTATAGATCTACAATCCAAATTGCGCATAATCTTGGTTCCAACAAGATCAACTTCACAAGATCATCCTTGCTAGGCCAACCTTCTTCTTCAACAAGATCAAACCTTCACTCCAGTAGGAACAAAAATTGGCTTTGATACCACTTGATGCAGTCAAGGTAGGTGGATCCAATGAAGGACAGTCCAAACCTTATAGCCAGTAGAACTACACAACAGATTAATCAACAATGCAACACCAATTAATTGTTTAACACTAATTTTCATTAACATGCTCGACTGTAAGGCCTTCCGGGTTAGGTCCAATTACAATCAAAAAACAATTCTGCAAGATCCACAACCAGATCCAATACAATCTCACTAGTTCAACTCTGAAGACAATCAAAAGTTGATGGAAACTCTAAGGCAGATCTAAACTTGAGCTCACAAGCCTCCAAGAAATCTCCTTGTTCCCAAGTATGCAACCCCTAGCTCTGCTACAAACAACTATCATATTACAATCTGATCTTCAAGAACATCAAGAACTTTTCCACAACTGCGCTCTCAAGCTTCACATATGACATTCAAATTTTTTCTAATGTCTAAGCTCTCCGAATCTCCCAAGTTCTATCTCTAAACATCTACCCAAGCACTCATTAAATACTAATCATCAGCCACAAGTCAACAAGATGAAACCATTAACTCCCCCAAAAAAATAATTAAATGCCATGCAAGTCGGCCTACAAATGTATACAAACATTTAATTTTGCATGTCGGCCCATGACAATGGCTACCAACAATAAATTCACCAAGTCAGCTCAATAGATCACACAAAACTCTAGTCGATAAGCTAGAATTACTGAGTGATTGTAAAATCACCAAGCATACCAGACATCGTTGAGCACTAGTGTCGACCGAGCACTGCAGGCATGACCGAGTAACACTTCCACCAAGCACTAGAGACTACTGACTTCCTTTAGTGATCAAGCTTCCTTCAATGACCAAGACCGTCGGTCAATGCTGCAACCGAGTAACACTGGCCAAAATACAAACACTCCATGTAGTTTCACCGAGGACATGGAATGCCCTGCTTCAACCTTGGATGCCCCTGCATCAGTAACGTTGGCTTGTGTTTCTTGGTAAAACATTTTGTTCTTGCTTAGTAACATGTATACTCTTGGCTCGGTAACTACTGTCATATATTTTGACTTAGTAACTATCTTGCACTTCTCAATGTTTGTTGCTCATTTCTCTTTATCGAAATTGTCTTTGCCTTTACCGACTTTCTTATTTTCTTTATCGACTAATTCCTATGACTCCATTTACTGACTGACTTTGAAAAATAATATGACTTTAACAAAACTAATGACAAAAAAATAACTCTTTAGTAGTATCAATTTCCCCCTTTGGCATTAGTTTGGCATCTTTGTTAAAAATTTTAAAGTCATCAAAATTTGGTGTCCTTAATCAAAATTTGACCATGTATATGCTCAGTATATCTTATAACTCCATAACTCCTTTTAACTCTCTATGAATCTCCCTGTGATCTAATACTTTCTATGTACATATCTCCTGACTATATCCCCCATTATCATATTATGGTACATATCCCCCCTTTTTGAAAAAAATGCCAAAAACAAAATTACTTACTAGGATCGGGTGGAGGAATCTTATCAAAAATGTATTTGTACCTCTTGTTTATATCTATCAATGATGTCTCCCATGATTCCTTTAGTATCTGCAACACCACAATTTGTTCACCAATGTTAGCTACAAAACTAATCATGTTATCGATGACAATGATATCAGGGGTATCCACTAACTCCTTTTCCTTGTGAATATTATTCTGTAGTGATTCAAGATGGGGTATCAAAATTACTTGTAACTCCATGAGTTCCATTCTAATTTTATTCTCCTCTTTTCTCAATTCATGCTGAAATCCCATTAAGTGTTTGAGCATTTGATAATAAACTTGGAATGTACTAGGCTTGGTTGTGACCTTCCTTAGCTACTCGGTAAACTCTTTCTCAACAAATTCATCTTTCTCTTTAATTTCCTTAGTAAAATGTGAAATCAAACAAATCTTTTGAAATAATAAAAGAATATCTTTCAACTTGATTTCCAATTATGCAACTAATTCAGAAAGTGTTATCTTATCTAGTGTTATGGATTGAAGTAGATCTTCAATAAAATTGTTTTCCATTTTCTTTCTGTGCACTTGCATCAAATACTCAGTGGTCTTTGTACTTGGTTGATTGATTTTATTTACTAGTGCATCTAATTGGATAAGTAGATTGCCCTTTTCATTTATATCAGTATTAGGGACAATCTCTTGCAGAATCTGCTTAACACTCTCTAGCACACCAATCTTTTATTTCTTTTCTAGCAATGTATCCTGTGTTGCTTTCATTTTCAGTAGATCTTTGAATTTTGATAGCTCTTTAGGGATTAGGGTGGAGATGTCTAGCTTCTGAATTACAACTGGTTGACCTAAGTTAACTTTTGTCTTATCATCCTTTCTCTTCTTTGACTCATTCTTTTCTACCTGTATAGTTTCTCTAGTTGATAACTTTGGGGAACGAGATGCCTTCTTTCAATCAAATGTAGTAGTTGTAGTTTTATCTTCCATTCTTTCTTCTTTTTATTCTTCTTTATTTTATCCCTTCTTCTCTTCATGAACTTCTTTCATCTCTTCTTCTTTATCCTTTTCCTTCTCCTTTGGCTTCTCCTTCTCTTGTACTTGTGGCTGATGTTTTTATGTAGTCTTGGTGTATGTGACTTTCTCTATATTTTGACCTTGATTTGTCTTTGTCACTTTGTTCTTCTCGATTTCCTTTTGTTCCGTCTCCTTTTCTTGTTTGGTGGATTTTTCTCCAACATCAGTAGGAATATCCTTAGTCACTTTTGAGATGACCTCATGAATCTCAAGAAAATCAATTACTTGTTCTATAATTGGTTCATCATCCATTAATTTAACATTTATTGTAGCATCAATTTCCATTTGTTTAGTTTCCTTTTCCTCGGTGGCCATGACATCTTCATCATGTCTAATTTATTCTACTAGATCCTTGTCTGTTATATCCTCAATTATTACTTCATTTTTTTCTATGGTCAAGTCAATAGGATCTGAATTACCTTTTTTCTCTTTAATCTTAGTTAGTTGGTTGGAAAATAATATCTTTCTCCATATACCATCTATTTCATTTTGCACGGCTTCAAGTTCACCAACCATGACCCTTAGTGATCTGCTCTTAACAAGGAATATTTTAGAATGTTCTTTTAGTGCTTCCTTGATTTCTTGTACTAAAAACCTAGGTACAATGATAGCTATGGATCTTTACCTCATTTTATTCTTGGAGGTCATAGCATACTTCCATCTAGCATCTATCTTTTTGTATAGTTCATTAGGTAAGTGGTTGGCAAGTTCAACCAAAATAGTTTTGAATTTATGCAGTGTGAATACAATTGCCTCAATCTTTTATTTATCTTCTTCACTCCTCTTGTCATACTTTTCATATTTGATTCCTGCAAAACCTCCATTTTTCTTAAGGTTCTCAAGAAACTCATCTAGGATTTTATGTTTAAAGGGTTGGTTTTGCACAACTTTTAATTTTCTTAAATCTTTTGATTCACACTCACTATCCTCTTGTAGTTTCAATTTTCTCCTTGGGTTGTCTAATGTTTTCTTCTCTCTCACATATGTCTTGGGCTTCAGTTGATCTAACTCTTGTTTCTTCTTCTCCCTCGGTGTGGATGAAGACCTTGTCAATGGTATTGTACTTATTGGATTCAATGTTTCCTTTATCATTCTTGGTTTCTTCCCCTTTGCTTCAAAAGTACCCACCTCATCTTCTTCAATGCTCATACCAAGATATTTTGATAGACTACTTATCATTCTATTAGTTTTTCTTTGTGCCTTAGGTATCAATATACCTAATTTTATCTTTTCCTTCACTTCTTCATAAGTCCCATATCTATTATCTCTCTTATCTCCCGATTTAGCTAATAGGGATTCTATTTGTTGAGAAGTAGAGTCAATGTCCATTTCATATCCCATTGGTTGTAGCTAGATAGTCCTTAGCACTACAACCTTCACAATGCAAGTGTTGGTGTCCACTTCAAAATAGATAGTGTCTTGGTATTTTTCCACTAAATAAGGTGGAATTCTCAATCTCTTGTGCATTTTGGTTTGGAACTTAGAAAAATAATCATTCATTACCATATCAAAGTTATCTCCTAAACTTTAAATGAATTCTTTGATCTGATAAATAATTAGTTTATTTACACTTCAAACTACATTACCAATTGATGGAAATAAGTTTTAAAAATAAAAGAATATACATACCAAAAATGAACCAAACTTAAAAGTGTTGGTCTTTTCTTTCAGAATGGTGTTCATATTGTCATAAAATTTCTTTAGCAGGATCTTACACATATCAATCTTCATATCCTTTTTGACTATCTTGTAGGCAATATCCATAGCTCCGCATGGTACATAATTTAAGACCTCTACCATCCCATTTTGCTTGTGTCAACTCACACAACTTGTTCTTGTCAGTTTTCTTATGTGCTTTCAGTCTATCACCAACTGGATAACCAGCCACAATCTATAAAACATTTTTTGTAATCTTGATTGGTGCATTGAGCCACATGAATTGCTCTTGAACTCGACTTAGTACCATTCTCATCCATTCAGTCCTGAACACACTCAGTACATGTAGGGCATGAATTAAACCCTTAGTCTTTAGATGTATGTGTTCATCCTTCAACTTACCATTCACACATAGATTCTAGTAGGATGTATCAATGTCGTTTCGACAGAGTTCCTCGATCTTACAATGGATGAAGATATCGATGTCTTCGATCAAAATCACTCTAGGAGGAATGAAAGATAGAGCTCCCATCTTATCAAGTTTGGTGGCTTTAGATGGTGGTAGCTTGTACTTTGGGTTGACTAGATCAACCGTTTCAACAACAACAAGTTATTGAACTTTTTGTGCCATCGATTCATGTATGTATTTTCTTTCTTGATGTAGGGTTACATTTGAAAATCAACTTGGTCGCACTCTTATAGCTTAGAAAGCACCAAAAATTGATTGAATATACTTTCTTATGCTTAGACCTTGCTTAATCAGTTGATCATATTCTCTCAGAAGACTTACCTATGAAATTCACTCAAATGCTCTTGAAAAGTTTGGGTAAAAATAAAATAATAAAGGGTCTATTTATACTTTTTCCTTGATTAGGGTTTCTAACAGCTGTAATTTTAGCATTTAATGCTAGCACTGACTCCCTTTTCACTAAATACCAAATTACACTTCCTTTCACTGAATGAAACAAAATACCTTTGTCTTTTTCTAATCAAACATGAAATGTTATCTTCATAGTCATATATCCAAATGCATCTTAATATGTGTATATGGATCTTTGCACAAATATTAGGAACCAATTTAAGATTAAAATTTAGCTCATAGTTCCTACCCATACCTTTAAACCAATTAGGTGAAGATAGGTGCACCCAATCCAGAGGATGACATTCCATCAATTGTTCCAAGTGCAGTTTCATCATCTAGAGACTTCCTTCTCCATGTTCTATTTGTTAGGAATAGTCCCAAGAGATAACTAAGAAGGGGGGTGAATCAGTTATCTACAAGTTTAAATTCTTTATCCAATTAAGTATACTTGAACATAAATCATAAACAAAATGAAAGAACACTTGAACACAACACCAATATTTTGGTTATGGGGAAACCCAAATAGGTAAAAACCTCGGTGGGAATTGATACCCACTAATATTCTGTACTAGTGTATAATGATCCTTGCTAGAAGATCCTTTACCCTGTTAGGAGTAGCTTTACAATATATTAAGTACAGTAGACCTAGTTAAGGGTCGCACCCTATTAGGAGTCTTTTAGAATTATCCCTATTAGGGGAGATGACACACTATTCGAGAGCTTACTGCTCAAATGGGCGAAGGCTACAACCTTATGAATAATAGATACACACTATATCTAGATCTTGGTGAACTACACTTTGACCTACTGTCTGGATCAATTCCAATGAATAGCACACATTCTCTACTTGGTCACATAGACCTTGTTCTGATGGTTCAACACTTTGCACACTCTGCTTTGCTCTGCTTAATCAACCATGAACCACACTTTAGCAATCACAAATGACTACCTATAAATATCTTTCCTCCAAATGATATAATCAAGTCATCTTGTTAGAACCACCTTTAAATTATATTAGAGAAACCATAATAAACTCCAACAAACATTCTGTCAGCTCTATTATGCACGCAACTCATTCTGGGACTTGTCTAATAAAATAATTGTAGATGCATGCCACACACTGTTGGCTCTACCAAAACAACTGGAACTTTCTATGTAAGCTGAATTAACTTATGCACTCTTAACCAAAAATCAATAACACTTCTCCAAGCTTAACTCCAAGGGAAAATATCCTCAAGATAGGTGCAACTCAAGAAACAATAAAATCTCTTTTGACTCTTTTGAACAAACACAAGAAAATGCTACTGGTGAATAGCGACTACATAACTTCACTTGCGTTCATCATTAGACTATGCGTTCATAACTAAAACATCACTAACATGTCTTCAACATATATCCTAGGGTGCATGCCCATAAGACAACTGTACAAACAACCATACATAGAACACTGCCTGTAACTCTATCAGGAACATTGCTGAGACAAGCTGTTATATAACTGTCTGTACTTATAGTTAACCTCTGCACCCATGATATCATGTTGATATCATGTCCATACATCATATATTGAAGGCTTACTACATAAGACTTCCACCCATGCTACTTTCCATATGTTTTCATCAATGACAAACATACAATCAGTACTGGCCTGCTGGCAAATCTCCAACAATCTCCCCCTTTGGCATTGATGGCAACATGTGGAATGAAAAACCACCATCAACCCAAATGAACATTTATTTTATAACATTCTCCATTTCCTCTTCAAAACTTCCCCAATGATGAATCCTCCATTTGCTGCAATATTTTCTAATATTCTCTATTTCCTCAACTGTACTATTGTCATAACTGAATGCTACTCCCCCTTAGTATATTACTCCTCCTTTTTGTTTTTCATGACTCTATATATATACTCCCCATTTGACATCAATGGCAAAGGGTACCACTCATTTTAAGCACCAGTACTACTCCTGAGGTAGAGTAGTCAACCTTCCATCAGTCCCTAAGGGCTGATGCCATTCCTCCTTCCTTCTAAGCTGAATTAGGGAAGGGAATTACTCCCAACTTCACCCTGAGATACTCAAAAGTATCCTTAGGCAAGGGCTTTGTGAATATATCTGCCAACTATTCTTTAGTACTCACATAGTCTAACTTGACTTCTTTCTCTACCACTTTCTCTCTTAGGAAGTGATAATTGATCTTAATGTGTTCTGTCTTTGCATGCATCGCAAGGTTCTTTGACATATTGATAGTGCTAGTGTTATCACAGTGAATAAAAATAGGATAATCAATTTGAATTCCAAAATATTTTATCATCTTCTTGATCCAAACAATTGTAGAACAATTCAAGGCTACTAAAACATACTCTTCTTTTGTTGTTGACTGAGAAATATAGTTTTGTTTCTTGCTTGTCCAAGTGACAAGTCTATCATCAAGAAACATTACTCCACTTGAAGTAATTTTTCTGTCATCAACACATCCTGCCCAATCTGCATCTGTGTACACATGAAGCTCAACATTTTCTAAATTAGGATACCATAGAGCATAATCTATAGTGCCCTACAAGTATCTAAATATTCTCTTTACTATCATGAGGTGACTTTGTTTAGGCTCTGTTGCAAATCTTCCAACTATACCAACTACATTGGAAATGTTAGGTCTAGTTTGAGTAAGGTAAATGAGTTTACCAATCATAGACTTATACAATGTTATATCAACTACTAGTGAGTCATCTTCCTTTGTAAGCTTGCATCCAGTAATCATAGGGGTTCCTATTGGCTTGCAATCATCCATCTTGAAATTCTTTAGTTTCTCTTTCACATACTTTGATTGATTAATGAAAATCCCTTTATCTATTTGCTGCACATTTAATCCAAAAAAGTACTTGATAGGACCAATCATACTCATCTCAAACTCATTCTACATTTCTTTGGCAAATTCAGCACTGAGTTTGTCATTACCTCCAAAGATAATGTCATCAACAAATATAGCTACAAGTAATAAATAAACCTTCAGATGTCTCTCTAATGAATAGATTACAATCTGTTGCTGCTTTATTGAATCCAATCTTTGTTAAGTATCCATCTAGTCTCTCATACCATGCTCTAGGGGCTTGCTTAAGTCCATAGAGGGCCTTATTTAATCCACATACCATATTAGGTATGTCTGATAAGGTGAATCCTTCAGGCTGTTCAATGTATACTTCTTCTTTTAAGTCTCCATTCAAGAATGCTAATTTGACATTCATCTGATAAACTTTGAAGTTTTTAACTGTAGCATAAGCTAAAAACAACTTAATAGCTTCTAATCTACTCATAGGTGCAAATGTGTCTGAATAATCAATGCCTTCTTTTTGCGCATATCCCTTACATACTAATCTTGCTTTATTTCTTACTACTATACCATCTTCATTCATCTTGTTTCTAAATATCCACTTTGTTCCAATCACATTCTTATCACTAGGTCTTGGGACCAGTTCCCAAGTGTCATTCTTAATGATTTGATCAAGTTCTTCTTTCATAGCATCATGCCAATCTGAATCCTTACAAGCATCTTCAACACTTAAAGGTTCAATCTGAGATAGTAAACATACCACATCACTGCTCACTGAGTTCTTTGCTTGTGATCTTGTTAAGACTTTGCCACTTTGATCTCCAATGATGTCTTTCTTGGAATGATTTCTTGATGTAAACTTTGGAACTTTAGGTGATGCTGACTCATCAGCCTTAGGAGTACCTTCTTCACTTGTCTTAGGGTCATTGTAATGCCCCTCCAACCTTATCCAGTCTTGGTTATGTTCACTTGATATTAGGAAGGACTATATGTGAGAATGATCCTTCTTGAGATGGTTTCTTAAACCAAACCTCTTCCAATGTACTATAACTTCACATTTACATAAGTATGTCCCTTTCTATCTTCAAGTGTGTCAGTGATAGGATCACCTGATAGACCTATATGCTTCTATGTGAAATGCTCATTATTAATATTTATGTGTACATTAGGGTAATTGATTATAATCTCTTAATGGTTAGATGTGTTACATTCTCTAATAGTGTTACTTGGGAGTAAACATGATTAATGCATTTATGGTTACATGATTTTTTTATCTTGATTGGATAATGGGACATTTTGAGTACTAGTCTAATGGTTAAATGGGTTTGTGAAAGATGATAGATGGTTTATAATTACATGATTATGTTATGATTCATTATTGTTATACAATATAGAAAAGAGATCATTTTGATACTAACCACACTAATCCAATTATGCTTCATTGATGTGACTATCTGATGTGATTGTCGAAAGAGGGGAGGTAGTTGTAGTTACTCCTTTAGGAGGTCCACGCGATGTCACACTCTCTCTCCTTGTAATTGTTTGTACATATGTATATATATTGGTGTACTTGGTTGGTGTTGTAGGATGCAGGTACCAAGCATTGACTCCACCTGGCTACACAGGTCTGAGCATGACTTCAAAATCCTCGAACTATTGTTGTGTGGAGGTATTACCAAGATTACTCTCAAGGGTTACCCATGGACTTAGATTTATGTTTAGGAGGTTACCCGAGTTGGGGGCTTTGAATGCAGTATGTGATGTGTCTTTTTTATTTTTGATTCGACATTGTTCTATGATTTATTAAGTGAGTTAGATTTATCCTTATAATTATATGTATATATATTTATTATATATGTGTTATATTAATTATATGTTATATAGGTATGTGTATATGTGGGTGCACACACATATACCCATGGTTATATAAATAATCATATTTGTATGTTTTATTGATTATGTAAATGGTATGTTATTTAAAGTGAATTCAACAAATGTATTAAATAAAAGTGAAAATAATATTAATAACAATAATAAAAAAGTAAGGTTATTTGTTTTAAAACTAACTATCTAGGAGGGAGTTGAACTTGAGACCTCCTAGAAGTTAGGCTAGTTGGTTTCCATGTGTGCTATGTGTTTTACTTGATAGTTATTTGTTGAGTTTTCTTGTTATGGTTTTCTTTTGAGACTTTTTTTATTCAAATTAACAAAAGCTTTATTATTGTTTATGGGAGATGTTGATTATATTTTCCAACCAACTATGGAGGTTGGAGAAGTTGCTTCCCGTAGAGCAACTCCTCCAACCATATAGTTGGAGGTTAAATATTTATGTTTTGGATTTGAGGGGGAGGGATCAGGAGTTGGGATTTGAGGAAAGATATTTCCTTTGGGTTGAAAAATTTTATAGGAAAAAATATTATAGTGGTGAGAAGAGAATTTATTATTCCTTGGGATTGTCCTGTTGTTTGCTCTCGGAAGAGGCTAGAATTGGTGGCTTTCAGAAGGAATCTGAAGAAGTGATTGGATGAGTTGAGGTTGTTTGAATCTCCTTCTCTCCAATGCTTTGATCTTCGCAAGACTCCAAGTAGGATCTATCCTGGAGATGATCCTTTTGTTTGTTTTCCTGTGTGTAATTATATTTTGGTGTTCTTCTCCATGGATTGCAGTTTAAAAGTTAAATTTATATTATTTTGTGAAGTGAGGATTCTTATGTATTTGCAAACTCTTCCAAAAATATTATTTGATATATATTAGTTGGTTCTCATTTATGTATTTGTTGGAAGCTATAGAGTTCATGGTGCTTTCTTGTTTCTATTTTCTTATTTTGAATGTTTAGGAGTCTTTTCAAGCCTTAGAACAATTGTTCATCTTTGTTGGTTCATGTCAATTTTGCACCACCTTTTATTTGCCCAAGTTTTGAGTAGGTTTGGATGGTTGTTAATTATAGTTGGAGGGTCATCTTAGCATGGAAACTGGGAGATCTCAAATGGGTCTTGCCTAGATCAGGCTTCCATAGCTCCCATAATGCCCAGTTTTACCTGCAAGTTGGAACTGTTAGTTGTTTTTTTTTAATTTTCTAGCATTCTGTACAAATGCACAGTTACCTTTAACATATGCGCAATTATTTTGAACAATCATGCAGGAACCTTAAAAAAATGCGCAACTCTGTTAAAAAAATGCGCAGTCTGATCTCACAAATGCGCAGTGACTTAGTTCAAATGTGCGGTTACCTTGAACAAATGCGCAAGAAACTTGAACAAGTGCATAGTTTGATCCCAGGTGAGGGTTTAGGCAGACTTTATACAAGTATAAAATTGAAGTATAAGTTTATGGTATACTTGTATAAAGGGTTTAGGTACCTTCTGAGATGATTGGGATAGGTTTTAGATTCATAGGAGTTAAGATGCAACTTATAATTTTGAGATTTCTAAAAATAAAATTAAAAAAAATAGACTTAGCCAAATTTCAGGTACGTGAGATTTTGCAGAGCATTGTGTTTTGGTATATGAAATTTTTTGGAAACTTTAAATATGTTCATTGCTTGTTTTTTTGGGATTATATGGTGCATTTAGATGCTTGAATAAGGTTTAGGATGTGTTTTAGGGATCAGAATTAGAGTTAGGGTTGTCCAATGGACTAGGACTGCTCTAAGGCCTCCTAAATGTTCCCTAGACATTCCCAAACTTTCTTATTCTTTTCTATGCTTTGATTCTAGTTCTTGAAAGTTTTTATGATGTATTTTATTCCATGTATGATGTATATGTGATGTGTGAAGTTGTGTCACCTATGTACATTTGTTATTTGTTTTGTTGAGGCTATATGGTTTACTTGTGATGATTTTGCACTTGGCATAGATTTGAGCTTAGTTTATGAGGCTAGGACTTGTCTCGATGGCCAGTGTGCACGAGAGGGTTCCTTAGACCTATAAATGAGCCTTGGAAAATTTTTACTTGTACATGTGAAAAGTTTTATGTTTTTCTTTGAGATGTCTTGTGATAGACATTCTTCCTATAGTTCCTGTTATGTATATGGCTAAGGTTAGGACTCGCTCTGAGGGCCTGAGTGCGCAAGGGAGTTTCCTAAACCTATGAGTCAGGACTTGGAAGTGTTATCTTGTTTTGTGGCTTGTGATGGGGTAAGGGAATAGGAGCCTTAAGTGAGTGGGTCACCATAGGTGCTGGAACCTTGAAGTGGTTGCCGAAGGATCCTATGGGTGGGTTTGTAAAAAGTGATAACCTTAAAAATTAACTTGGGAAGGGGGCATTCAAAAGATAATGAAAGAAACTGAGACTAGGGATAACTACCAGGGTGGATCCCTATTCATAAAGGGGGGACTGGGGTTAGATGGTTGCCAAGGAGGATCCCAATACATAGGTTGTGTGATGACACTCACTTAGGTGGTCTCCTAGAACCTTAACCTTGGTGTTATAATACGATGATATTTTTATGTGCCTTATTCTTTTTATTTTAGTCTTGGTTTTATTGGAATTTGAGACTTAGATTGCCTTAAGGTCTTGAGAGTACCTTGGTCCTATCTCCTAGCACGGGGGGTGGAACTTTATCAGTTTCACATGGTTGGGTGGCAAATCTCTTTCGGGGTATTGTTCATGGTTCATGTCGTGGCTTTGATTCTAAGTTGTTTAGTGGTGAAGATTTTGTTCTTGTATCATGTATCTCTATCTTTTGTTATCAAGATGTAAAGATGTATTGTAAGCCCTTGGGCAACTTGGTGTAATTATCTTTCTATATGCCTTCGAGCAATGTGCAATAACTATAATTATGTTTGTAAAAGGAAATTGTAAGGAATAAGTTATGTATATGTGAAGGGTAGAATTGTGAATCTAAGGAAGGGATTGAATATGGTTAAATCAATGAGTAATTTCTTACCTTATATCTCTTGTGAGTTTTAAATGAAATTGAAAGTAATGGTTCTATGCAAACCTTTGTAATGAAAGTACTTATGGATGTAAACTTCTTTAAAATGAATCTTGTTTTGATATTTGGTTAGTGAAAAGATATGCTAAGGGTTGAAGGGTATCTTTAGGTGAAATAATAAGGGAAAAGGAAACATGTTTGTTATTGAAAGAAGTAATGAGATGTGCCTTCTTAAATGTAAAGTTCATTGTGAGTAATGTGTGATTATTCAAACAAGGTTTTAATCTCAATTCTTAACTAGGCCTATACAAGGTTATAGATGATGATTTGTGGAAGTTAAATGTATGGAAAAAGAAAGATTCATTGAATGGTTTGTGTTGGTTAACAATATATGGTTAATTACTTTACACTATTATTATATTGAAAGTAGAAAGTAGGGACTCTTATTGTAAAAGTTTAATTGAGTGTTGCAATTGAGTTGAGCATAAATAATGTTAAGGAGTAAATAAACATGAAAGAATACATGTGCTTAGTGGATGTGATAAGTAATGTAAGCTTGTTTCACTT
The DNA here is from genome assembly GCA_027943335.1 of Chamaecyparis obtusa. Classification (NCBI taxonomy): domain Eukaryota; kingdom Viridiplantae; phylum Streptophyta; class Pinopsida; order Cupressales; family Cupressaceae; genus Chamaecyparis; species Chamaecyparis obtusa. Next base: position 1,165,113 of record BSBK01004407.1, on the reverse strand, counting down.
CTAAAGGTAAATTACGTGTTATTCGGTAAGAGAAATTAATTCCACTAGTTCATTAATGTAATTGGTTATGATGTGAAATGGAATTAATGTTAATTAAAGTTGTAATGGAAATAGAATTTGTTAGATTAAGTAATTAAATGAAATACTTGATAATGGTAATTGAATTCATTAAGGGAACCTTAAGGAATGTATTTGTGAATGGTAATGATGATATGTTAGAGTGATTAAAAAAAAAAATTAGTTGTAATTTTAGGTCATTGACCTAATTCCATATAGGTTCCCTGGTGGGGACATTATAGTCATTGAAAAATACATCAATGCTATCAAACATTTCCTCAATGATTGTCTCACTAGTGGAGGGTCTAGGTTCTTCTTCAATCATGGGTGAGTAATCATGATATCTTTCTTGAATCATAAAATTTTCATCAATCTTTACATGAGCACTTTCAATGATCTTTTTCAATCTTAAATTGAAACATCTATAAGCTTTACTTTTAATAGAGTGAACAAGAAAAATACTTTCATCACTTCTTGCATCAAACTTGCCTACTGCTTCATCCGTCTTGATTTAGCACTTGCTTCCAAAGATTCTGAAGTATTTTACAGTGGGAACATCACCAAACCATAGCTCATAAGGTGTTTTGTCAGTGGCAAGCCTTAACCAAATTCTATTGATTGTATAGACTATTGTATTGACCGCATCTCTCCAATAGGTGTGTGCAACTTTTCCTTCTATCATAATGGTGCACGTTGTATCAAGAATGATCCTATTCCTTCTCTCTACAATTCCATTCTGCTGAGGTGTTCTAGGTGCACTTAACTGTCTCTTTATGCCATGTTCTTCACAGTACTCATAGAATTTGTTAGAGGTGAATTCTCCTCCTCTATCTAATCTCAAACATTTTACCTTTATTCTAGATTCATTCTCAACCTTATGATCCAGGAGCATCCTAGGTGTAAGAGCAATCTTGCATCACCCAAAAATATTTCTATTTTAGTATTCAATAAGCACTATCTTGTGCAGAGCTTCTATTTATGGGAACTTGCTATTTTTAGTAATTTGGTCATAAATCTTAGAATGTTCTAATTTTACATGTGGAGGTTCATCTCAGTCATATCAGCCTGCTAGCAAAGTTTCATGGCTAGATCAGGTCTAGTTTTGAAGATTTTTAGTATTGGCAACAGGGTATAGAAACTTTGAAATTAGTTTTGAAGGCTTTAAAGGCCCTAGATGAGGTCAAAAATTTGGGTGATGGGCACTTGTGCAAGTCAAGCCTGTAGAGCACTTCGTGACATTTTTGAAATGGGGTTATAATAGCCAATCGGGTCAACTGGTGATGAGTTATGGTCTCTGGAAGTTGGGCCACCTGAAATGGTAGAAAATAATTTTCCTTCAAAATTTTTGTTCGGGTTTCAAAAGTTATTTTGAGCCGAATTTGATGTAATAAATTGAAAAATAAAATTATTCTAAGTTTGGTCAGCCCTTAGGGCTAAATTTCTGGAACCTTCTCGAGTGGTGGAAAAATGCCTATATAAAGAAGGCCCGTAGTGTTGTCTAGGGCAGTTCTGGGTAGTAGATCTGGGTATTGATTCAAGGCTTTGTCCTATAGAATATTGTAAGGGAATGCCCATGTGGCTTTGCATATTGTAATTTTGAAAGTTTGTAATTCCACATTTGTGGAGATAATAAGAAGCCAATTTTCTATTCTTACATATTGTTGTTGTTGTTGTTTCTTTGTTTCTATTATGTGTTTGTGGTATTAAGGGGAGCACCCTTCATCAAGTGGTATCAGATTAGGAGTTCTTGAGTGTGTAAATAAATCACCGACTGTGAGGTAGTTTGCACTAGGACTGTGGTTAGGGTTTTAGCACACATCACGAAAATGCTTTCATGAAGGGAATGTGGCGGAAGAGCTGGTGACAAGTGCGAGCATTACAAGAAGAGATTTGCAGAGGAATGAATCTTAATGTCAGAGATGAAAGCGAGGATGAAGCCGAAGAAGAAGATCAAGAAGGGGAGGTCAAAGTTGTGAACCAGGAGGAAGAAAGACTTTTTCGGGCCATTTCCAAGATTGGGAAAAGACCTAAGATTGAGGTTCCTGCATTTTCAAGAAATTTTAACCTAGAGGAGTTGATCGACTGGATTAATGAATGCGAAGAATATTTTGAGTATGAAGCTATTGAGGATCCTGATAGGGTCAAATTCACGAAGGCCAAACTGAAAGGTCATGCGAAGATCTGGTGGCAAGAGATTCAATTGGAGTGAAACAGAAGAGGGAAAGATAAAATCACAAGATGGGATCGGATGGTGGATAAATTGAAGTGACAGTTCATCCCTATTGATTATGAGCTTGACTTACTGAAGAAAATACAAAGTTTGAAGCAAGCGGGATGATCTGTTCAGGAGTATACAGAGGAGTTCTATTGAATCCTCATCAGAATAGGCCATGCAAAAGCTGATAAGGAGAAAGTTGCTCGTTACCTTAATGGGTTGAGGCCTAGCATTTAGGAGGAGTTAAATTTGGTTCGAATGAACAATATTGAAGAGGCATACCAGTTTTCCCTAAAAGTGGAGGAAAAGCTTAACAAGAAGTTTGAGAGCAGACAAAATGGAAGAGGTCGTGGTGGATGATCTAGTGGATAGTCATATGGAGGCTGAAATGAAGATCTGAAAAAGAAGGATAAGGCTAGTAGCAGTCAAAATCAGAGAGGAAACAATTCCAATCATTTCCAAGATTAGAATAATAGAGATCAGAGAGGAAGAGGAAGAGGAAAAGGTTCAGGAAGAGGAGGCTTATGTGGAACATGTTTTCACTGTGGAGAAGAAGGTCATAGGGCATTTGAATGTCCTCAATGCCAAGGAAGGATAGATAGGAGGAATGAAGGCCAGGCCAGAGTTGCATATGTAGATCAAGATGCCAGATCATCAAATTTAGAAGATGCTGAAAGAGGAGAAATGTTGATCAACAGAAAAGTCCTGCTGAGTAGTGAGAATGAACCTGAACAAAGGAGGAGCCTGTTTCGCACTAGATGCAAGTGTGAGGAAAAATGCTGTGATGTGATTATTAATAGTGGAAGCACTGACAATTGGGTGTCAGAAGAGATGGTGACAAAGTTAAAGCTCAAGAGATAGAAACACCCACATCCATATCAGATTGCTTGGGTGCAGGATGACCACAAGGTCATGGTCAGTGAACAATGCTTAGTAAAGTTCAAGATTGGTGGGTACCAAGATGAGGTACTGTGTGATATCATATCTATGGATGCATGCCATATGTTGTTGGGTAGACCATGGCAGTTTGACAGATGTGTTGTACACGATAGTCGTGCAAATACCTATTCCCTGACAAAGGATGGAGTGCGACATAAGCTAAAGCCATTGAAGGAGACTGAAGAAAAGGTATGTGGTAATGCAAGATAACATTTGTTGATGGAAGAAAATTCCTAGATGGTATGAGGCATGAGCATGTGTGTTTTTCTTTAATTCCAAAAGCTGGTAAAGAAGAAGTAGAGGATGTACTTGTAGAGGTTGTAGATTTGTTGAATGAGTTTTAGGATATTGTATTTGATAATGTACCTGATGGATTACCACTGGTAAGGAAGATCAGTCATCAGATGGATTTGATTCCAAGAGCTAGTTTTCCAAACAAGGCAGCACACAGAATGACACCAGTAGAAAGTGAAGAGTTGAATAGACAAGTACATGAGTCGTTATAGAAGGGATTGATTTGGGAGAGCCTGAGTCCATGTGCTATACCAGCAGTATTAGCACCAAATAAGAATGGAGAATGGAGGATGTGTATAGATTCTAGAGCAATAAACAAGATCACAATCAAGTATAGGTTTCCATTGCCATGAATGGATGATATTATGGATTGTTTGAGTGGAGCTGTGTATTTCTCAAAGATAGATCTGAAGAGTGGATATCACCAGATTTGGATCAGAGAAGGAGATGAATGGAAGACTACCTTCAAGACAAAGGAAGGACTGTATGAGTGGTTAGTCATGCCTTTTGGGCTAACCAATGCACCGAGCACTTTCATGTGGCTCATGAACAAGGTTCTGAAATAATTTCTAGGTAAGTTTGTCATTGTTTACCTAGATGATATTTTGATCTTTAGCAAGACATTGGAGGAACATATGATGCATATTCGTATGGTGTTTGAGAAGTTGAGAGATGAGTATATGTTGATTAATTTAAAGAAGTGCAGTTTTGTGAAGAAAGAGTTAGTGTATTTGGGATTTGTAGTTTCAATAGAAGGTCTAAAAATGGACCCAGAGAAGGTACAGGCTATCCTTGAATGGCCTAATCCAAGGAGTGCTACTGAGGTAAGATCTTTTCTTGGTCTAGCTAGTTTTTACAGAAAGTTTATTAGAAATTTTAGCAGTATTTGTGGTCCCTTGACTAAAAAAATGAGAGGGGATAGAAAAGAGTTTAAGTGGACTAATGGGGCAAAAAAAAGTTTTCAATTGTTGAAACAAAAAGTTACAGAACAACCTGTTTTAGAACTTCTAGATTTTAATAATGTGTTTCAAGTAGACTATGATGCTAGTGGTACTGCAAAAGGAGCTATTATGAGCCAAGAAGGTAAACCTATTGCTTATTTCAGTGAGAAGTTAAATGATGCCAAGAGAAAATATTCTATTTATGATCAAGAATTTTATATTATAGTTTAGGCATTGAAGAAGTGGAGACACTATCTACTTCCTAAAGAGTTTGTTTTGTATACTGATCATCAAGCTTTGTAATATTTGAATAGTCAAGGAAAGTTGAATCAAAGGCATTTGAAATGGGTTGAGTTTTTGCAGAGTTATACATTTATTTTGAAACACAGAAGTGGAAAGTCTAATAGGGTTGCAGATGTGCTTAGTAGAAGGCAACTATTGCTGATAGAGATGCAAATTGAGGTGGTTGTGTTCAAGGAACTCAAGAATTTGTATCCAGAGGATCCTGATTTTGGTGAAGCTTGGAAAGCTTGTAAAGAACTTGTTACTCTAGATAGGATGAAATGGCTAGATTTTATCATCCAGGATGATATGCTATTCAGAGGGAGTCAGTTGTGCATTTCAAAAAGTTCTATGAGGGAGAATCTCATTAAGGAGAAGCATAGCGGAGGATTAGCTAGACATTTTGGTCAAGATAAAACCCTTTCTTTGGTTAGTGAAAATTATTATTGGCCACAGTTGCAGCAAGATGTCAAGAATTTTGTACAGAGTTGCAAAGTATGTCAGATGGCGAAGGGAGTGAAGCAGAATACAGGGTTGTATCAGCCATTACCTATACTAGAGAAGCCTTGGGAGGATATCAGTATGGACTTTGTTCTTGGTTTACCAAGGACACGGCCGGGATATGATTCAATTTTTGTGGTGGTTGATAGATTTTTGAAGATGACACATTTCATTCCCTGCAAGAAGACTAATGATGTTGTTCATATAACAAAATTATTTTTCAGAGAAGTAGTGAGACTACATGGTTTGCCAAAGACCATAGTTTCAGATAGAGACACTAAGTTTGTTGGATATTTCTAGTGTACATTGTGGAAGAAGTTGAAGACAGATTTGAAGTTTAGTTCATCACATCATCCATAGACTGATGGACAGACAGAGGTGGTGAATAGGAGTTTGGGAAATTTGCTGAGATGTTTGGTTGGAGATAAGCCAACAAGATGGGATTTGATTTTACCATAGGTATAATTTGCATACAATAATTCTGTCAATAGGAGTACTAGTAAATCACCATTCCAGATTGTATATGGGAGTAGTCCAAGAAATGCATCTGAGTTGAGAAAGATAGATAAAGGAGAAATAAGTTGTGTTGAAGTTGAGGATTTTGCAAAACATTTGAAGAACATCCATGAGGAGGTGAGGAAGCATATTACCAAGATGAATGCACAGTATAAGGCTAAGGTAGATGAGAAAAGGAGGCATAAGGAATTTTAGGTTGGAGATGAAGTCATGGTTCATTTGCAGAAGGAGCGATTTCTGATTAGTACATATAACAAGTTGAAAATGAAGAAGTTTGGACCATGTAAAATACTGAAGAAGCATGATTCAAGAAATGCATATGAGGTAGAATTACCTACTGAGCTAAATATTTCACCAGTGTTTAACATTTCAGATTTGACAAAGTATCATGAAGGAGGTGTTGAAGATGAGGTTACAATAGCACAATGGAGTATTCCAACAACTAGTTCAGATACCAAAGAGATTGAGGATATACTGGATAGTCGTGTTGGCAGAAGCACAAGGAACAGGACATATGAAGAGTATTTGGCCAAATAGAAAGGATGACCTCTTGAAGATTCATCATGGCTAACAAAGGAGGAGGTTAACCACCTTGGTTTTCCTCTACACACCTGAGTCGTGACGGGGTCACTTCTCAAATTACCCCAGGTGTTTGATGCAGGAACATCCTGGGTGTAAGAGCAATCTAGCATCACCCAAAAATATTTTTGTTTTTGTATTCAATAAGGGCTATCTTGTGCAAAGCTGCTATTTATGGGAACTTGCTATTTTTAGTAAGTTGGTCATAAATCTTAGAATGTTGTAATTTTACATGTGGAGGTTCATCTCAATTATATCAACCTGCCAGCAAAGTTTCATGGCTAGATCAGGTCTAGTTTTGAAGATATTGAAGATTTTTGGTATTGGAAGCAGGGTATAGAAACTTTGAACTCAGTTTTGAAGGCTTTAGAGGCCCTAAATGAGGTAAAAAATTTGGGTGACGGGCGCTTGCACTAGTCAAGCCTGTAGAAGCACTTCGTGGCATTTTTGAAATGGGGTTATAATAGCCAATCGGGTCAACTAGTGATGAGTTATGGGCTTCGAAAGTCGAGCCACTTGAAATGGCAAAAAATAATTTTCCTTCAAAATTTTTGTTCGGGTTTCAAAAGTTATTTTGAGCTGACTTTGATGTAATAAATTGAAAAATAAAATTATTCTAAGTTTGGTCAGCCCTTAGGGCTAAATTTCTGGAACCTTCTCGGGCGGTGGAAAAATGCCTATATAAAGAAGGCCCATAGTGTTGTTTAGGGCAGTTCTGGGTAGTAGATCTGGGTATTGATTCAAGGCTGTCCTATAGAATATTGTAAGGGAATTCCCATGTGGCTTTGCATATTGTAATTCTGAAAGTTTGTAATTCCACATTTTTGGAGATAATAAGAAGCCAATTTTTTGTTCTTGCATATTGTTGTTGTTGTTGTTTCTCTATTTCTGTTATGTGTTTTTGTATTAAGGGGAGCACCCTTGTTTGTGGTATTAAGGGGAGCACCCTTCATCACCTTAGCTTTGAATATTTTGAACTTCTCAAAAGCTTCTGACTTATCTTTTAAGAATGTAACCCACATCATCCTAGTATAATCATCAACAAACAAAATAAAATACCTATCACCATAGTATGATCTTGTTTGAGTTGGTCCACATAGGTCTTTATGAATCAGATCCAACTTGTTCTCTGCTGAATTCTACTTGCTCCTAAATGAATTTCTCACATGCTTCCCCATCACACATTCCCTACATATAGTATCAACTAGCTTTTCTATGCTAGGTAGATCTCTTACTGCTTTAACATTGCTTATCTTTACTATGTTATCAAAATTGATATGACATAGTCTTTTATGCCACAACCAACTATCGTCAACTTTAGCAAAAAAACAACTTGCTTCTAAATTGAGTTGAAAAACATTACCTCTTGTCTTTGTGCCTGATGAAATTATAACACCATATTTGTTGTTAATGATTCATTTGTCATTTTTGAACTCCAACTGATAGCCTTTACCAAGTAATTGTCCAACACTGAGAAGGTTATGTTTCAAACCATCAACATAAAGAACATCATTAGTACTATTCTTTCCATCAAAAGTTATGGCTCCTCTACCAACTATAGGTTTAGGAGTGTTGTCTCCAAATCTGACCATACCTCCATTGTATTTGTCCAAATGAACAAACCTACCTTTATCACCTATCATGTGATGTGAACAACCACTGTCTATAATCTAGTCTGTTCTTATATCTACTTGGGAAATCAATGCTAGCTCTTGATTCACTTTCTCATTTTTAGGAACTGACTTAATATTTGTTTTGTCTACAATAGAAATGAATCCAATTTCTTCTTCACCTGATTCTTCATCTGAGACTCCATCTCCAGCATAGTAGCATTCCTTAGAATACTTAGGCTTATAATCCTTTTTGAACTTTCTAGTTCTAGTGGGACACTTAGATGCAAAGTGACCAATCTTATTACATGAAAAGCACTTAAATGGTAATTGACCTTCATATTTTCCTTTTCCTTTCTTTTCTCTTTTGGAAATCATAGCAATAAAATCATCTAGTGTTTTATCTTCATCATCATCATATAAATTACCAGAAGTGTTTGTAGATTTCTTACCATGAACTGTTGTTTTGAAAGCTGTCTCACTCTTTGGTTCTGTCTTCAATCTTGAAATCTCAAAAGCTGAGATTTTGCTGATCAAGGTCTCTCTCTTGAAATTTTATGTAAGCTACATGGTCTCATCAATGATGTTGATCTTTCTCTCATATTCTAGAGTAAGAATAGTCATCAACTTGTCCATAATGTCTTCCTTAGAAATCTTTCCACCATTGTTCCTGATTCCAGCAACTGCTTCATTAATCCTCTGATTGTAAGCTCTAATATTTTCTTCAGGTAGCATCTCTAATGCATTGTATCTTTTCTTCCATGTCTTTCTACATGCATCCTTTTCTTGTTTGACTCCTTCAAAAATATCTTCAAGGTGCTTCCAAATTTTATGGGCTGTATCCATCTTTTTTACTTTTGAAAATTCACCATCAGATAGGGCACTGATAAGGGCTTCTTTGTAAATAGCATTCTGATGAAACAATTCCTTTTAAGCATTAGTAGCATCATCTTTTGCAAGGTCTTCTAATGTAGGGATCTTGGCTGCTTGGATGGTGACATTAAAAACTTCAAAAGAAATGCACTGGAAATGGGTCACCATCTTGTTCTTCCAATCAAGATAATTCTCTCCATCAAACTTAGGACTTTCTTTCCTGAAGTATGCCATCTGATCAACCTCAAGCTATTAAACTTTATCTCCGAGGCACTTGGCTTTGATACCAATTGTTAGGAATAGTCCCAAGAGATAATTGAGAGGGGGGGGGGGTGAATCAGTTATCTACAAGTTTCAATTTTTTATCCAATTAAGTATACTTAAACATAAAGCATAAACAAAATGAAAGAACACTTGAACACAACACCAATATTTTGGTTATAGGGAAACCCAAATAGGTAAAAACCTCGGTGGGACTTGATACCCACTAATATTTTGTACTAGTGTATAATGATCCTTGCTAGAAGATCCTTTACCCTGTTAGGAGTAGCTTTACAATATATTAAGTACAGTAGACCTAGTTAAGGGTCAAACCCTATTAGGATTCTTTTAGAATTGTCCTTGTTAGGGGAGAGGATGCACTGTCTGAGAGCTCACTGCTCAAATGGGTGAAGGCTACAACCTTCTGAATAACAGATACACACTATATCTAGATCTTGGTGAACTGTGATTTGACCTATTGTTTGGATCAGTTCCAATGAATAGCACACATTCTCTACTTGGTCACATAGACCTTCTTCTGATGGTTTGACACTTCGTACACTCTGCTCTACTTTTCTTAATCAACCATGAACCACACTTCAGTAATCACAAATGACTACCTATAAATATCTTTCCTCCAAATGATATAATCAAGTCAGCTTGTTAGATCCACCTTGAAATCATATTAGAGAAACCATAATAAACTCCAACATACATTCTGTCAGCTCTATTATGCCCACAACTCATTCTAGGACCTATCTAATAAAATAATTATAGATGCATGCCACACACTGTCAGCTCTACCAAAACAATTGGAACCTTCTCTGTAAGCTAAATTAACTTATGTGCTCTTAACTAAACATCAATAACACTTCTCCAAGCTTAACTCCAAGGGTTCATATCCTCAAGATAGGCGCAGCTCAAGAAACAATAAAATCTCTATCAGCTCTTCTGAACAAACACATGAAATTGCTACTAGTGAATAGCGACTGCATAACTTCACTTGCATTCATTATTAAACTATGCATTCATAACTAAAATATCACTAACATGTCTTCAACATATATCCTATGGCACATGCCCATAAGACAACTGTATGGACAACCATACATAGAACACTGCTGACACAAGCTGCTATATAACATTCTGTACTTACAGTTAACCTCTGCACCCATGATATCATGTTGATATCATGTTCATGCATCATATACTAAAGGCTTACTGCATAAGACTTCCACACATGCTACTTTCCATATGTTGTCATCAATGACAAACATACAATCAATACTGGCCTGCTGGAAAATCTCCAACACTATTCATCTAATCTCTTATTTCATCAAGATTCACTTGATCTATTTCACTAGACTTTTCTTCTATTGGAGCTTTACCTTTGTACTTGCAATCTTTTGCTAGGTGACCAACCTTATGACAATGAAAACATGCCATACCAATATTCCTCCATGATATTCTATTATTTATACCATGCATCAAAATATATTTTGTTTCTGTGTCCAAATTTCACACATGGTGTGGATGAAATTCTTGTATTGTAGTCCCATGGTATGGTTGAGCCTTGTCAGTTGTTTGTAGTGTTCTATCGGTTAGTTATCTAATTAACATTCTTTCCTTGTGACCTACACTCTTTAGATTTATGACCATATCTCTTGCAAGTATTGCAGTAACCATTGAATTTTGGCTTCCTTTTATTTTTAGCAATCCTTGATCTACACTCAAATGCTTTATGTCCATACTTATTGCCTATGTAACAATAACCATCAAATTTAGAGATTCTTGATGGTTTAAATCTTTTTTTCCTATAGACATCAACTGTATGACCAAGTTTCCCACAATGATAAAAAATAGGATTCTTTGTCTTCGGTGGAGTAGCAGTATCTCAATTGGTAGCATGATTTGAGGAATCTCCCTTTGTGGTAGTGTTTGTTCTTGCATAAATACTTGGTCAAAGGATAAAAATGTGGTGGGGATGGTACCAACAATCCTTCACTACTATGCAAAAAAAAGTTTTCTCGGTTAGAGATACAAAATTTAGTTATTTCTAATAGCTTACCCTGTTAAGAGTATTTACCCTATTAGTCCTATATATAAGACTTATTCATTATACCTTGTTAAAGGATTTTTATAATCTCTAATCTAAGAGATGTACCCTATTAAAGGATTTACAAAATAAGACCTATCAGGGCCTACCCAGTTAGGGATTTTAAAATTTTGATTATAATATAAATTAATACTTAAAAATGTCTTAGAGATGCATCAACATATTCTTGTTAGACTCAATATGCTCAATATCATTTACCTCATTCTGAATTTGACTTCACAATTCAACTTCTATACTTGGTAGCCTCAACTCTGATTCGTAGTCACAATTATGATTTACCACTCTGTTACTCGATAGCTTCACTACTCATCATCACCTTTTCATCAAATCTTCATTCTTAGCCTCATCTTTGTATATCTCTAATCTTCATACACTGATCCTTTTATGTTCAATCTAGAAGTGGTGGAAATGTTTTGGATTCTTCTCCTTATGCGGTGGTAGCATTTGTTGCGTCTCCAATGTATATATTCCACATTATTTTCATTGGTGTATCTATGATTGATGTGAATATAACCTATCAAGAGCACACTAAACAATTCAAACATTAGTCTAAACTAAGCATGCATCAACATATAGAAAACCTATTCGCATGCCACCTTAGATTGAGTTGAAATAGGAACACCCTATCACCGTTTGATTTTCTCGTATAAGAGGGATGTGAGAATGCTCTCAAAACACAATGAGAATGTCCCCAATACTATTTAGGAAGGATTAAGATCATTTGGAAGACATGGATACCCCATAATTTCACAAAATTAGGTATGGTGAACCTATTTTTCCCCTAGGATTTTGAGGGTCCAAATGAAGAGATACAGATTCTAGGCTAATGAATGCCATGCAAGGTTGATTTTAACCAAAAGATGGATGTGATATGAGATTAAAATGATGTGAAAATCATGAAATGAATTAAGTTAATCCATTAGGCTAAGATAAGATGTGAGTTAGAAAGCATGAAAATGAATAAATCTAACAATTATGAGATATATTATGCTAATATAGATGCAAATGCACATTATAACAATGTTGATAAAAATGAGATGTGAATTGGTAAATTTCTCTTGGAAGGGAGGATATTTATATATTTTGAGGAGAGGCTTGGGTTAGGAAGTGTTGGGGTTTAGGATCAAGGGTAAGGCCTTAGGGTCAAAGGGATAAGGATGAAGGATTGCTCACACATGTGTGAGAAATACTAGAGAAGTGTGCTAGGGGAAAAGGGTGGAAGAAGAGACACGGGATCACATTAAGACACTGTAAGAGACATTAATGAGGGTGTAACGGTTCATTAATGAGTCTGTAAGGCTCATTATTGAGGATGTTCACCCAAAGTCAAAGGGAGAGGGTTTAGAATAAAAGGGTTAGGAATCACCCTTTAAGTAGGGTTAGGGAGTGATTAGGAAAGTGAGGATAGGTTTAGGGTTTTATAGAAGATATCTAGGGTTATAGGGATTTAAATAAATAAATAATTTATTTAAGGAGGGTTTTGGGTTTGAGACATAATTTATTAAATTAATTTAATAAATAAGAGGGAATAATGTTCAAATTTTTTTAAAACATTTTTGGCTAAGGTTGCTTAATTAAATGTCTTTAATTAAAATAGAGGAAGGGATAATAACAATAAAAATTAATTAATTAATTAATTAATGATGATGTCATTGGGACTATTATCAACTAAAATATTTTTAATTAACAAAAAGATTTTTAGGTGTCTACATTTTGCCCGTCTTTGATGTGATGTCGCAAGTGGTGTGGCGTCAAAGACAAGAAAATAAGATGCCTCGGGCTAGAATAGAAGATAAGGGGTTGTGCCCCCTCAAGAAAATAACATAAAGAGGAATCTTTGGGGAATTTTCTCAGAAAGGATGCAAAGAGGAAGGAAAAGGAGGGAGAAAGATGGAAAGGGGGGATAAACATACATCCTTCCAAGAGCAAAGATGCATAAATGCAATATGATCTTAGATGTAGGATGAATCTATATGCAAGATGCAAGATGTAAGATTAATCTAGATGATGCAAGATGAGGGGGATTTGGGGAGCTGATTGTGACAATGTTGATAGCACAACCTAGTTTGATATAGAAACATTAGAGACCTACCAAGGTTACTGGGAACTCAAGGCCTTGTCACTAGCATTGCATAGGACTAACACACAAAGAATCACGCAAAAGGTTGTCTCAACATCATGCATGAAACCCAGAGGATGCATGGTGGAAAAAATGTTGAGGAAACCACAAATAGACATCTAATGCACAAGAAAAAAGATCACAAGACCTTGCCCTAGATTGTCCTTATTCTTAGTGCACCATGATACAAATGATTGTGGTGACCTTGAGGAGAGCAACAACGAGAAGCCATCAAAGATAAACAAGATCCAAAGAACAAAATCCAAGACCAAAGTGATAAATTCCACAAAATGTCCTTTGCCAAGGAGAAGGATTGATTTGATTAATGGGGGGAAGATTAGGTCGGAACGTGAGGAAGGATACATCCCACATAGACCCAATTAATTGATGATGGAAGATTAGGTTGGACATGAGGAAGGATACATCTTGTAAGGACCTATTTGATAAGGATAATGTTGTGTTGTTGTTGGAAAATGATGAATCAAGGATAATCAGGTGATAAGGATAGTCGACAAAAGATTTTGTTGAAGTAAAAGGTTGGGTGGGACAAGTTATCTGATCATAGTTGTTGCAGGACTAATGAGGATATATATAATAAGATGTAATGATATAGTACATGATGCAAGATAGGGAGCAAGAGGGGCCAAAAAATGGTGCACCCTAATGATCCAAGCCTGCCCAACACATGTGAAAGAAACAAACAACAACAGTGAGAGAGAGAATGCTAGATCTTTCATATATTATCATCAAATAGAACCATACATGTCACACTATAAGGCCTTCCCGATCAGGGCCAGATATTACAATGAATTATAGAAGTCCTCAAACATGTGAGGATCTATCCAAAATCTATACTTCTATCTTCTATCCAACTCCTATCTACAACCGCCTACTAAACTCTAAACCAACAACTACATTTATATAAGAAGCTACTGAACTGAGTTGGCCTTTAGATCCACAATCAATGGAAGGAACAATTGGATCTAGGACCACACACTTCCCAATGATGGATTCCAACATTAAATTCACTATCCAATATAAATGCACAAGTCGGCCACAACAGAAACTAAAACTAAACCCGTCGGTGAGCAAGATAACCAATTAGCAAACAGGCAATGTCGAGCACCAGTGAAATAACTGACCACTCAGGAGATAATTGACCACACTCGGTAACCAAAGAAAACCAACCAATTACCGACCAAATCAGTCAAAGTAGAAACCAAGCAACATAGACAAACTCCAAATTGTTTTTGGTGACACATGTTTGCCAAGGACCCGAGATGCTCCTACATCAGACACCTAGGGTTATTTTGAAATGATTCTCTAAATCATTTGGTAGGTTTGGTCTGAGTTGCATCAAAATCAAACTATGAAATCCAATGAACTATCTTCCATCAGTCTATTCTTCCATTTTACCAGATATTCCATATACTATTTTCCTCTTGTACTCTTGCCAACTCTTTCCTTCAAAATTTGTTCAACTTCATCATTCTTCTTCTTAGGATATTCTGTCAGTACTGTCACTTCTTCATCAAGTTCATTATACTCATACAAATAAAAAATGTTGAAAATAGGTAGTATGTCCATGTCATCAGGTAACTCAATTTCATATGCATTTCCACTATCAAATTTCTTCAAAATCTTGCAAGGTCCAAAATTCTTCATTTTCAGCTTCCCATATGTTCCAACAGGAAATCGACCTTTCTTCAAATGAACCATCACTTCATCACCAACATCAAAAGTTTTATGTCTCCTTGATCTATTAGCTCTATCTTTGTATTTCTGGTTACTGTCTTCCAGCTTCAGCTTCACATCTTCATGTAATGTTTTCATGTACTCAACAAATTTTACTCCTTCAGCACTTTTCTTATTCTCATGAGCAATATCTCTCAAATCAGATATTCCTCTTGGTTGTGTGCCATTCACAATATCAAATGGTGTCTTTCTATTACTTCTATTCATTGAATTATTGTATGCAAACTCTTCTTGTGCCAATACAAAATCCCAATTACTCGGTGTGTCTCCAACTAAACATCTTAAAAGATTTCTCAAACTTTTGTTCACATCTTCAGTTTGTCCATCGGTTTGTGGGTGAAATGTAGAACTATATTTCAACTCAGTGCCAAATTTCTTCCAAAGGGTTTTCCAAAAATATCCAACAAATTTATTATCTCTGTCAGAGATAATACTCCTCAGTAATCCATGCAATCTGACAATTTCCTTAAAGAAAAGATCTTCTACATGTACTGCATCTGATGTCTTTCTACAAGGTATAAAATGTGTCATCTTAGAAAATCTATCCACAACAACAAATATAGAATCATTACCTCTTACTTTCTTCAGTAAGCCAAGAACAAAGTCCATACCGATGTCAATCCAAGATTTCTCAGGAACAACAATTGGTGTATATAATCCAGTATTCTGACTTACTCCTTTTGCAACTTGACAAATTCCACAAATTTTCACAAATTTCTGAACATCCTTATACAACTGCAGCCAATAGTACTTCTCCTTAAGAAAATTCCATGTTTTATCAATACCAAAATGTCCAGCCAAACCACTACTATGTTCCTCCTTTATCAAATTAGTTCTCATTACTCCTCTCGATATACACAACTGAATACCTTTAAACAACATACCTTCCTGAATAAAATATTCATCCCATTTAGTGTTTTGTTGATCTTGAATAGGTGCTTTGCACTTTCTCCATGGCTCAAAAAAATTAGGGTCAAACTCATAAGAATCTCTCATCTCATCAAAACCAAGAACTTCAATTTTCATCTTGGTCATCAAAGATCTTCTACTCAATGCATCAACAACTCGGTTAGTGACTCCACTCTTATGCTTTATCACAAATGTATAACTCTACAAATACTCAACCCATTTCATATGTCTCTGATTCAACTTATTCTGACTAACCAAATATTGTAAAGCTTTATGATCAGTATACAATAAAAATTCACTCTGTATCAAATAATGTCTCCATTTCTTTAGTGTTTGAACAATAGCATAGAATTCTTAATCATACATAGAATATTTCCTTCTAGCATCATTCAACTTTTCACTAAAGAAAGAAACAAGTTTACCTTCTTGACTCAACACAACTCCAATTGCACTTCCACTTGCATCACATTCTACTTGAAATACTGTACTGAAATTAGGTAATGCCAAAATAGGTAATTCAGCAACATCTTGGTTCAAAGTTTCAAAACTTTTATCATCTCCATGTGTCCACTTGAATTCTCTTTTGTCTCCTCTCATAGTTTCATTCATAGCATTACAAATTGAACTAAAATTCCTTATGAACTTTTGGTAAAAATGTGCCAAACCATGAAATGATCTTACCTCACTAGCATTCACAGGTGTAGGCCAATTCAAAATAGCTTCAACCTTTTCAGGATCCATCTTCAAACCATCAAATTAAATAAAAAATCCCAAATACACAATCTCCTCTTTCATGAATGAACACTTTTTCAGATTTATCAGCAACTTCTCCTCTTTCAATCTCTGCAAAACTTGTCTAACATGCAACAAATGTTCTTCTCTGGTCTTACTAAATATCATAATATCATCAAGATATATAATCACAAACTTACCCAAGATTTTCTTCAAAACTTCATTCATCAACGTCATAAAAGTACTCAGTGCATTAGTTAAACCAAAAGGCATAACCAACCACTCATACAAACATTCTTTTGTCTTGAAAGTAGTCTTCCATTCATCACCTTCTTTGATTCTGATCTGATGATACCCACTTTTCAAATCAATCTTTGTGAAATACTTTTCTCCAGTGAAATTGTCCATTATGTCATCCGTTCTCCATATAGGAAACCTATACTTCACTATTATCTTATTGATTGCTCTAGAATCAGTACACATTCTCCATTCTCCATTCTTCTTCAGTGCCAATACAATAGGTACTATACAAGGGCTCAAACTTTCTCTGATCAAAATTTTCTATAGAAACTCTTGAATTTGTCAGTTCAATTCCTAATTCTTGATAGGTGTCAACCGATGAGGTGCCTTATTTGGTAAACTAGCTCCAAGGATTAGATCCATACAATGATCAATTCTTCTTTTTGGTGGCAAACCATCAAGTACATTATCAGAAATGATATCACTATACTTGGTGAGTAACTTATCAATCTCCTTAGGGACATCATCCTCTATTTTTTTACTCAGTTTATTAGGGATTACAACAAAACATACATAATTCTTCTTCAATTTCTTCCTTCCATCAAACAAACTTTCACAAATGTGAAAACATTACTAACAGGTTCTTCGATCATTGGTAACAAGATTTGTTTCTTTCCATCGGCCACAATAGTATACTTATGCAATCTCCCATCATATATAGCATGTCTATCATATTGCCAAGGTCTACCCAACAAAATATGACAACAATCCATAGGCATGATATCACACAACACCTTATCATAGTATTTTCCAATCTTCAAATTCACATAACATTGTTCACTTACCAGGAGTGTATGCTCATCTTTGATCCATGAAATATGATAGGGCTTCAGATGTACCAACCTTTCCAACAACAATTTTGTGACCATCTCTTCAAATGCTAGATTCTCTGAGCTACCACTATCAATGATTACCTTCCAAACTTTTTCAAAAACTCTACATCTGGTCTTGAACAAAATTTTCCTTACCAGATCTTCCTTCTATCTTTCATTCCATAATGCTCTCCTTACCATCAAGTTATTTTCTTTCTCAGGTTCATTCGGTGACTCTTCTTGCACCAAAGCATTTCTACTGCTACTAGCCTTCTTACTAGCCTGTGTACATTTAGAAGATCTATGTCCTTCTCCACAATCGTAACAAGTTCCTCAAAAACTTCCTCTACCATAACCACCTCAGTAGTTACTACCTCTACCTCTAGCTAAACTTTCCCCTTTCCACTTGGTCTTGCCTTTGTCCAGATTTTTCTTTTCTAGTTCAAATCTACCATTTTCACCATTAGATCTACCTCTTCCTCTAGGGAATCTACCACCTCAACCTCTTTGTCTTTGTTCATGTCTCTTATTCAATTTCTCCTCGACCTTCAAAGAAAATTGATAAGCCTCTTCAATATTCTCCAACTTAACAATACTAATTTCCTCTTGGATGGAAACTCTCAAACCATTCAGGTATCTACAAATTCTTTCCACATCATCTTCATCATGCCCAAATCTGATATCTAATCTATAGAATTCCTTAGTATACTCCTTTACCGAGCTATCTTTCTATTTCAAACTTTGCATTCACTGAACTAGGTTAATCTGATAATCACAAGGTAAGAGCTTCCCTTTCAATTTGTTCACCATTTTATTCCATACCTTGATTTTGTCTTTGCCTTTCCTTTTTCTATCCAGGTGCAGATGTTCCCACCATAAGGATGCATGACTTTTTAAATTTGTGCTTGCAATCTTCACCTTCTTGTCTTCAGGAATGTTTTCATACTCAAAATATTTTTCCATCTCGGTGATCCAATCCACCAATTCATCAAAATCTAGCTTTCCACCATACTCAGGAGGATTGAAATGTGGTGTTGATTTCAGACTTGTCAAAGCCTTCAAAAATCTTTCTTCACCTTGATCTATAACAAGTGTAGGTTCTACAATCGCCTGTTCTTATTCAACTTCATCATCACTAACATCTTCAAGATATCTTCCTCTTCTCTAGGCTGTTTCAAAAACTTCTAACCTAGCAACAATCTACCTTAGCATATCTTCCAATCCTGGATATGCATCTCACCTCCCACGAACCATCTTGACAACCCTCTACAATTGCAGGTTAGATCACAATCTGCTACCCTACAACAATCAACTAGGGCTTCAAGAGGAACCTAGAAACCTAGATCCATAGACCAAGATCAAGATCTAACCTCTCTCTGATACCACCTGATGCAAGGTAGGGAGAAAGAGGGGCCAAACAATGGTGTACCCTACTGATCCAAACCTACCCAACACATGCAAAAGAAACAAACAATAGTGAGACAGAGAATGTCACATCTTTCATATATTATCATCAAATAGAACCATACATGTCAGGCTATAAGGACTTCCTGGTTAGGGCCAGATATTATAATGAATTATAGAAGTCCTCAAACATGTGAGGATCTATCTAAAATCTCTACTTATATCTTCTATCCAAATCCTATCTAGAACTACCTACTAAACTCTAAACCAAAAACTACATTTATACAAGAAGCTACCGAACTGAGTCAGCCTTCAGATCCATAATCAATGGAAGGAACGGTCAGATCTAGGACCACATGCTTCCCAATGATGGATTCCAACATTAAATCTACAATCTAATACAAATGCACAAGTCAGCCACAATAGAAACTAAAACTAAACCCATCACTGAGCAAGATAACTGAGCAGTAGACAGGTAATGCCGAGCCCCAATGAAATAATTGACCACCCAGGAGATAACTGACCACACTTGGTAACCAAAGGAAACTGACCAATTACTGACCAACTAAGTCAAAGTAGAAACTGAGAAACACAAATAAACTCCAAATTGTTTTTGGTGACATAGGTTTGCCAAGGATTCGAGATGCTCCTGCATCAGTACAAGGGATGGGGATATATTTACAGTGAATATTTATAGAAGCTTAGGGATTAGGATAGGAGGATCTGATGAACTAAAATTGATTGAGAACTTGATTGATGAAGTACACAAGATTAGAGATCACCAATCACTAAATTGTTATGTAAGATAGTTGAATCAGTCATTATGTTGTCATTGATGTTAACTAGTCTTGATAGTACTTATCATAGTAGTTGCAAATATCTAGACATCTGTAAAGAGGAGAGAAAAGATGAAGAACTAAGATATCTACATTGAGGAAGATGGATATGATAGATGAGGATAAGGAATACTTTTGGTAACTTATTGATGAGTCTATGACTTCATATTGTTGACTTGATTATGTTTCATTAATCTGTTATGAACATAGAAGAAAAATGTTACAAAGCAGTGTGGTTGGTTAATGAAGCATTCCAGTATACACCGATCTAGTGTAGTGTATACTAAGTGACAATATTAACCGAGCTAGTGTTCACCGACACATTTCTTTGTTAACTGAGTATGGATAAAAGAACTAAATGATTAGTTTAGCCGAAAAAATTGATGAGTTATAAAGTGTATGATTATGAGGTGGAAAGATATAGTTTGTTGTAAGATCTACGACTAAAAAAATTCAAAGTAGATCTATATGATGGAATTGAAACGTGTTACTAACACATCAGCTAAGGAAGGTCTAAGCAGAAAAATCTATGAAGGAAATTAAGTGCAAAAATTTGATGGATGAAAAGAAAATGGTTTACTTGTCTATTTAAGAGACTAGGGTTTCACAGTGAAACTCATGCTGGAAGGAGACTTCAGAGATATCATGTGAACAAGACTCATGCATGCCTGATCATACTAGTTGAAGAAGTACTAAACTACAGAACAGTACTGCGTGTTAGAAAGCTTTACCGAGGGACAATAAGTTATTGAATATTAATGAACTGAATAAGTAATATTGATCAGAGGATTGTATAGACTTAGAATAGATCTGAACATCTAAAAATCAAATTGTATTGTAATTAGATCACCTATTGTTTCAGTTTAACCATTGTAAACAAATAAAATCTCTTAACCGAGTGGAATTGAAAGTCTTATATGTCATTCATAGAATGTACATTGTTATCCTGTCAACCCCATAGTGAATGTTGGTTGGATGATAACTAGTAGTGTTAAATCCTCTAACAAGGTCACACCTTATAGTGAGTTTTGTAACCTTTAACAGGGTTGGCTCTTCACTGAGATCACTTTAGAAGAGTGAAAAGTTTTTGGGTTAGTGGTCCCAGGTGGTTTTTCCCTTTGCATGGTTTCCACATTAAATCTTTGTGTTATGTGTTTATGTGGTGATTGTTAGGTTATCATACTTTAAATGTTGCAGATTTGATTTGGTCGTTAATCACACAAGTAACTGGTAATTGGTAATTACACAGACAATTAGTATTTCTTATTTTACCAAGCCGCAAAATTAGTTGAATTTGTTTTAAGTGGTACATTTTGTATTTGGGATTATGGATAACTGATTCACCCCCCTCTTAGTTATTCCAAAAATTTGTATCAGAGCATATTGGTTTCTTGGAACAAAGTTTTAAGGACTTCAGTAGAAAGATCACAAAATGTATAAGAGGGAAGTGCCAAAGATAAATAAAGACAACTTTACAATATGGCAAAGCCGAATGAGACTTCATATATCTGGGAGTGGCAATTCTACGCTCACCCTATCGGATAATGGCTACTTAGCACCACCTATAGGACCTTTGACTCTTGATCAATTGAGAGATGGACATGAGCATAATGTTACTATGATGGAGATTCTTGTTTCTCTATAAGATGTCAAGTTTGAAGATGTCAAGGACTGCCTTACTCCAAAGGAAATGTGAGATAAATGTACTCAAGTTTATAGTGGTGATGTAAATGTCAAAAGAGCCATAGCTGAAAGTTTAAGAGGAAGATTCAATGATATGAAAATGAAAGAAGGAGAAAACATAGTGCAGTATACAAACCGAATAAAGGAGGTAGTTAATGCTATTAGAGGATCTGGTGGTGTCATTGATGAAGATACAATGGTAAGAAAAATTCTAAGGACCTTATTTCCTATTTATGTAATCAGAATATCTGCAATACATGAAAATAGGTTAGCACCTAACAATACTCTCACTCTTGATAATCTGATTGGTAAGCTAACAACTTTTGAACTGAACAACTATGATAATAGTGTTGTACCACCTATTGAGTCTACTTTCATGACTTCTCTAAGGATCAGTAAGTCTAGTAGTAGAAGTAATAATGATGATAATGATGGTAATACTGATGATGAGCTTGATGATCTTGAAGCTCTTATGGCTAGGAGATTACCTAAAGGTAAAGGTAGATATAGGGGTAAATTACCTTTAGCATTGTTTTAACTACAAAGAAGTTGGTCATATTGCTGCTAGATGCCTGAACAAGAAAGAAGATGACAGAAAAAAAGAAGAAAAAGATTGATCTGGTGAAGGAAGCTATGGGAGGAAAAACAATAGAAGTTACCAACACTATAACAGAGATAGCTAAGACAACAATGATAAAGGCAAAAAGGTATGTTGCATTGCTGAAGAGAATGATACCGAGACTGACACAGATGATGATGTTGAAGTAGTTTTTATTGTGATGAAGGATGTTTCTGAGGAAGAAGAAAGGTATGTAGAGACAACACTCATTTCTAAAGTAAATAAAAATGATACATGGATCATTGATAGTGGTTGTACCCATCACATGACTGGTGATGAAGAAAAATTTGATCATCTTGATCAATATAATGGAAGATCTGTAAAAATGGGTAATGATACACCTTGTATTGTTAGAGGAAAGGGATCTTTACTGATAAATGATAAAATAAAATGTGATAGTGCTTATTGGGTAGAAAGACTAAATTATAATCTGCTAAGTGTGGCACAACTTAACAACTCAAGTCATCGAGTAGCTTTTGAGAGAAAAAAGGTAAAGATATTTGATGATGGAGGAAAACTTGTTGGAATAGGAGCACAAATGAAAGGTAACTTGTTTTATCTTGATAATGATAAGTATTCCTATTTAATAATGCAAAATGAGGATGCATGGTTGTGGCATAAAAGGTTATGTCATGTAAACTTTGATAAAATGATTAAAATTAGTAGAAAGAAAAAGGTTAGAGGTCTGCCTAGCCTAGCAAAGTCAGATCATGTTATGTGTCATGAATGTCAAAAGGGTAAATTGACAAAATTTAGTTTTAAGAGTAAATACTATTCAATAAAGAGAATTTTGGAGCTAGTTCACACCAACCTATGTGGTCCCATGAGAACACAGAGCTATTATGGAGATAGATATTTCATTATGTTTGTTGATGACTACACTAGATTAATGTCTGTGATGTTTTTAAAAGAGAAATCAAAGGCCTTTAAGATGTTTAAATGGTATAAAGAATAGGTAGAGAAAGAAACCAGGAAGGAACTGAAATGCTTGAGATCTGATAGAGGTGGTGAATTTATTTTTGATGAATTTACTAACTATTATAATGAGCATGGTATAAAAAGATAGGTATCTGCACCGAGAACACCTCAGCAAAATGGTATTGCTGAAAGGAGGAATAGATCAATTATTGATTGTGCAAGGACACTGATGTTGCAAAAGAATGTTGCTCAGACATACTAGAGAGAAGTAGTCAGCACAACTGTTTATGTTCTGAATAGAGTACAATTGAAGGACACAAACAAAACACCCTATGAGTTATGGTTTGGTCACAAATTGACTGTAAGTTACTTCAAAATTTTTGGTAGAAAATGTTTTATTCTAAAAGATGAAAGAAATGGAAAGTTTGACTCAAAAGGGGATGAAGGGATATTTCTTGGATATTCCACTAAAAGAAAAGCCTACAAGTGTCTGAATAAAGTTACAAATAAAATGATTGAAAGTACTAATGTCAGGGTTGATGAATTTGATACTAAGAATAGTGATGAAAGTGCTAGGGAGCCAAAAGACTATGGTAGATTCACTTACATTGAACAACCAGAGTACCTACCAAAGTCACAGACTATGTCAACCGATCATCAAGAAAACAACACTGAGGAACACCAAAGAGAAACCGATGATCAGGAAGGACCTACTGAGAAAGAACATGAACCTGAATAGGATGAACAATAAAGAAGAGATCAAGTACTGGCTAGATTTGTCAGAAGACATCATCCTAAGAACCAAATCATTGGGAACAAGCAAGTTGGCATGATGACAAGAAGTAAGTTAAGACAAGGTACGTGCTTAGTTTGTGAGTTTGAACTGAAAAATGTTAAGGTTGCATTGGAGAATGAAGAATGGGTAAATGAAATGAATGAAGAGATAGAACAAATATAGAAAAACAAGACATGGACCTTAGTACCTAGACCTAAAGCTAAGAATGTTATAGGTACTAAATGGATTTTCAGAAACAAGCTGAATGAAAATGGAGAGGTTACAAAAAATAAAGCTAGACTTGTATGAAAGGGGTATACACAGGAGGACGCTATATATTATGGTGATACTTTTGAACCTGTTGCTAGACTAGAAGGAGTTGGAATGTTACTTGCATATGCAGCACATAAGAAGTTTAAAGTTTATCAAATAGATGTTAAGTTTGCATTTCTAAATGGCATACTAGAAGAGGAGGTCTACATCGAACAACCAAAAGGGTTTGTTGATCTAGACAAGAAAGATATGGTATGTAGACTACATAAAGCTTTATATGGTTTAACACAAGCACCTAGAGCTTGGTATGAAAGGTTGCATACTTATTTGTTAAGCATTGGTTTTGTTAGAACTAGTGAGAAAAATAATCTATATATGAAAGGAGATACTAATGATACTATTTTGATTGCTAAAATATTTGTGGATGATATTACTTTTGGAGGAAAAGATCATATCTATAATCATTTGCTGATGAGATGTGAAAAGAATTTGAAATATCTATGTTTGGAGAGATTAAGTTCTTTCTAGGCTTGCAGGTTATTCAGTAGAATGATGGAATATTCATCACACAATCAAAGTATATAAAGGAAGTACTGAGAACATTTGGCATGGTAGATACTAAACTAGTTGGAACACTGATGGTCACAAGCTACAAACTAACTAAAGATGATGAATCCACAGAGGTGAACTAGACACTATACTGATCTATGATTGGTAAGTTGATGTATGTAGTACATAGTAGACCAGATATTGCACATGATGTGGGAATTGTTGCTAGATTTTCTACAAATCTGAAGGAGTCGCACATGATTGCAACCAAAAGAATCTTAAGATACCTGAAGAAGATAGAGGACTATGGATTATGGTATCCTAAGGAAGGAAATTTTGAACTAAGAAGCAACACTGATGTAGATTGGGCTGGAGATATAGATGATAGGAAAAGTACCATCAAAGGAGAACTTTTATTTGGTGAAAGACTTTTTACTTGGACAAGTAAGAAACAACCTTGTATTTCTCAATGTACTACCGAAGCAGAGTATTTTTTTGCTACTACAAAATGTTCAAACATTTCTTACATCAAGCAAGTGTTGGAAGGGATGAACGAGGTACTCACTAAGCTGGTGATTATATACTCTGACAACACAAGTGTAATAAACATTTCTAAGAATCTTGTAATGCACTCAAAGAACAAGCACATCTCTATTAAGTATCACTACTTAAGAGAACAAGTACAAGAGAAGCAAGTTAAACTGGAATATGTTACATCAAAAGAGAAACTTGCTGACATGTTTACCAAGCCTCTACCAAAGGAAAATTTTGAATACTTGAGGACTAGACTTGGGGTCCTTCCCTTGTCTACCGATCACTAATGTGATCTGGAGGTTTCATCAGCCTAATCTTATCATAAGATCATTTATGTTGATGCAACATAGCTCATACTTTGGATTATATATAAGGTTGTGAAAGATTTCAAGAATAGTTATTCACATATTAGTATACTGAGATACATTATATACATCGGGCAATAGAGAGTCACATGGCTAATACAGAGTTATATGTTTATGTGTTTCTTTGGCATTGTTGTCAAAGGGAGAGATAAACAATATGATAATCAAGGAGATTACTGGAACATCTATCTAAGGGAGAGATAATATGAGAAAGTCAAGGAGAGTTTTGAAGATTTGTTGCTAAGAATAGAAGGAATCTAAGAACTAGAAAGATTATATCTACAGAGGAAAGTCTGCATTTTCAATGCTATCATGTAACATAGTGAGTAAATATATTAAGCTAGGGAGAGCTTACTGAGTTAAAAACATTTCTTACAGAGTTGTAGAATACATGTTTGGTATGTGTATGGTATATTTCATATTGCTTAAGTTGCCATCAATGCCAAAGGGAGAGATTGATGAACTACAACTGATTAAGAACTTGATTGATGAAGCACAAGTGATTAGAGATCACCGAGCACTAAATTGTTATGTAAGATAATTGAATCATTCATTATGTTGTCATTGATGTCAACTAGTCTTGACAATACTTATCATGGTAGTTGAAAATATCTAGACATTTGTAAAGAGGAGAGAAAAGATGAAGAACTGAGATATCTACATTGAGGAAGATGGATATGACAGATGAGGATAAGGAATACTTTTGGTAACTTATTGATGAGTCTATGACTTCATATTGTTGACTTGATTATGTTTCATTAATCTATTATGAAGATAGAAGAAAAATGTTACAAAGCAGTGTGGTTAGTTAATGAAGCATTCCAGTATACATCGAGTCAGTGTGGTATATACCGAGCAATAGTATCAACTAAGCTTGTGTTCACCGATGCATTTCTTTGTGAACCGAGTATGGACAAAAAACTAAATGATTAGTTTAGCTGACAAAATTGATGAGCTGTAAAGTTTATGACTACGAGGTGGAAAGATAAAGTTTATTGTGAGATCTATGACTAACAAAATTTAAAGAAGAGCTAAAGGATGGAATTGAAATGTGTTACTGACACATCAGTCAATGAAGGTTTAAGCAGCAAAATCTATGAAGGAGATTAAGCGGCAAAATCTAATGGATGAAAAGAAAATGGTTTACTTGTCTATTTAAGAGACTAGGGCTTCACAGTGGAACTCTTGCCAGAAGAAGGAGACTACAGAGATATCACATGAAAAAACTTCATGCATGCCTGATCATACTGGTTGAAGAAGAACCGAACTACAAAATAGTACCGAGCATCAGAAATCTTTACCGAGGGACAGTAAGTTATTGAATATTGATGAACTTAATAAGTAATATTGATCAGAGGATTGTATGGACTTAGAATAGATCTGAATATCTACAAATCAAGTTGTATTGTAATTAGATCACCTACTATTTCAGTTTAACCATTGTAAATAGATAAAATCTCTTAACCGAGTGGACTTGAAAGTCTTATATGTCATTCATAGAATGTACATTGTTATCCTATCAAACTCATAGTGAATGCTGGTTGGATGATAACTGTTAGTGTTAAATCATTTAACAAGGTCACACCTTACAATGTGTTTTATAACCTTTAACAAGGTTGGATCTTCACCAAGCTCACTTTAGAAGAGTGAAAAGTTTTTGGGTTACCAGTCCTAGGTGGTTTTTCCCTTTGCAGGGTTTCCACATTAAATCTTTGTGTTATGTGTTTATGTGGCAATTTTTAGGTTATCATACTTTACACATCACATATTTGATTTTTTCAATAATCACTATGAGAAATTAATTGGTAATTGGCAATTACACAGACAGTTAGTATTTCTTGTTTTACCAAGCTACAAAATTAGCTAAATTTGTTTTAAGTGGTACATTTTGTATTTGGGACTATGGATAACTAATTGACCCCCCTCTAAGTTATTCTAATAGGATCTTGCTATACAAGATATATACATGAAGTTCAGGATTGGGGATAGAGACTTGACGACTGCATTGGATAGGCTTGAGGATAAAACACCTTCTAGGAATAGTCCCAAGAGATAACTGAGGGGGGGGGGGGGGTGAATCAGTTATCTACAAGTTTCAATTCTTTATCCAATTAAGTATACTTAAAATTTAAGCATAAAAACAATGAAAGAACACTTTAACACAACACCAATATTTTGGTTATAGGGAAACCCAAATAGGTAAAAACCCCAGCGGGAATTAACACCCACTAATAAACTACACTAGTGTATAATGATCCTTGTTAGAAGATCTTACAACCCTCTTAGGAGTTGATCTTTACAATGCAATAACTATAGTGACCTGGTCAAAGGTTAGACCCTTTTAGGAGTCTTTTATGATTGACCCTATTAGGGGTGAGGATGCATTGTCTAAGAGCTCACTACTCAAAGGGGTGAAGGCTGCAACCTTCTAAATAATAGATACACACTATATATGGATCTTGGTGAACTATGAGGTAGACCCATTGTCTTGATCAGTTCCAATGAATAGCATACTCTATATTCTCTATCACATAGACCTCTTCTTGATGGCACAATACTTTGCACTCTCTGCTCTGCTCTAATCTTTCATCTCCATGCAATACTTCTAGCAATAAAAAATGACCGGCTATAGTATCTTTCCTCTAAATGATAAAATTAAGTCAGCCCGTTAGAACCACCTTGAAATCATATTAGAGAAATAATGACACTCTCCAATAATATCTTTGTTGGCTCTACTAAGTACACAACACAAACTGGGACCTATCCAAATCAATAAGTGTAGACGCATGCTACACATTGTTGGCTCTACCAAATTAATTGATACTTTCTCCTCAAGCTGAATTACATCATGAAATCTTAACGAGACATTATTAAATCTTCTCTAATCACTAATCCAAGCATGCATACTTAAATGATAGGTGTAACTCTTGTACCAATATAATCTCTGTCGGCTCTTCTGGATAAACATAAGAAACTACAACTGGTGAATAGCCACTACATAACTTCACTTATACTACACATAAAACTCTATGTCCACGAATGGAGCAAAAATAACTTGTCTCCATGACATATTCAAACATCCAAGGCTCCATGATAACTATACAAACAATCACTCACAGAACACTACCTGTAACTCTAGCAGGAACATTGCTGACACAAGCTGCTACATAACTGTCTGTACTAAAAATTAACCTCTACATCCATGATATCATGTTGAGAACATGTCCATGCTACATATACTAAATAATTACCACATAAGTCTTCCACGCATGTTACTTACCATATGTTGTCATCAATGACAAACATACAGTCAGTACTGGCTTGCTGGAAAATCTCCAACACACCTTGGAATGGATGGGTTGGAGGTGGGGATGGGGATTGGATAAAGAGGATTGGGATAGGGATGGAGATTGGGATGGGGGGTGTTAGGAATGAATTAAAAGTGTTTTGGTAGTCATTCTATAGCAGTTGTTGTTGCATTCATGACTTGGATTGTCATTGATGTCAACATAGTGATATTCTGGATATTAGCAGGAAAGTAGGTACAATTTTGTTTTGCGCACATGTTGTATTGCATATTGGGTTTTTCATAGTTTATTCTATGTTTTTTGGTGTGTTATTAACCTATGGTTAATAGTGCAAAAATAAATTCATTCATTTGTAAGAGTTATTAGCATTTTGGTGAAAGCAGTGTCTAGACAGTGTTTCTGTGTAGCGATGTTTAGAAATCAGAGGATATCTCTTAGGTGGGATGGAATCTGATTTTGTGTAGTTAAAAGGATGTTGGAGACTCATTAATGATGATGTGGTTCATAGTGCAAACTTTGAGGATATGTTTGGAGAAAGTTACAACATCTGGAAGCTGACAGTTTTATGTCAATTCTGTGTGTAGTGTGTAGAATTTATTATTTTGTAATTGAGGACCGACTCATTTGTAATTATTTGAGTTTGGTATATAAGAAGGAATTTTTCATTATTGTAATGTGTACAATGAATAGAGAGATGTGAATATATGCATGAAGTGAAGAAAAGAGCTAATTCAGTGATGAAGGAAGACTTGTGAGTACAGAGATCTAGAATTGTGATCTTGTGTAGGAGAAAGTGCAGTTTTGGCACAGTGTGAAGGAGGTAATATATTTCATATTATTCTATTGAATAATTCTAAGATCTTTTGGACAGTGGGTTTAGAGATCTTGCCTTGAAGCTGTTTGGGCAGTGGGTCCTTCTGTCTTCCATAAACTCTTAACTGGGTTAGAATCTTTTAATAGGGATTCAAAATCTCCTAATAGGGATTTATATGTACTGAATGTATTTCATAAGACTCCTAACAAGGTCCATCCTCTAACAAGGAACTTTCATATTAGTGCATCATTTTGTGGGCATCATTCCCACCGGGGTTTACTCTTTTCAAGAGGTTCCCTAGTTAACATATCTTGTGTTATTGTGCAATTGTGTATGATTATCTTTCTATGGTTGATCAGAACATTGATTATATTGTTTAAAGCTATTGAATGGATAAATTATCTGATAACTGATTCACCCCCCCACCCCCCCCCCCTCTAAGTTATCTTGGGGATCTTTACTTTCTAACAATTGGTATCAGAGCAGCAGAACCTTGAAAGAAAATTTTAACAACTTAAGGAGATCCATAGCGAATTTCAGAAAAGAAAGCCCTAAGTTTGATGGAGTAAATTTTGATAGCTGGAAAGAAAAGCTGAAGACACATCTATTATTTTTAGGACCAAGTTATTGGTTGATTACAAAGAATGAGAATACTATATTGAGGAAGATAATCTAGAGGCAAGAACTAAAGATGAACTAGATCTGTTCATGTGTAACATACTTGCAAGAGAAGCACTTTTATTAGCACTATTGGAGAATTAATATAGTCAAGTAAGATGTTTGAAAACATCTCATGCAATTTGGAAAGCTTTACATTCTACTTTTGAAGGTGATGAACATGCAAAGAAGGCTAGATTACATAATTGGATTTGTGCATTTGAAGATATCAGAATGATGGAAGATGAATCTATTAGAAGTTATATTGGTAGGATGTCTGAGATTGTGACAGAAATAAAGTCTTGTGGAGGTGATAAGAAAGAGAATGAAGTGATATGGAAAATTCTGAGAACTTTGACACCAGTATTCAAGCAGACAACGTAGATGATTGAACAAGTGATACCTTGTACATCAAACTTTTCAAGAGAGACTCTTCTTGGAAGATTAGACACAACAGAGATGAACTTGAGATTATCAAGAGAGCTACCTAGAATGGAAATAGCATTCAGTGCTCTTAGCATTAGACCTACAAGAAGTACTAGTGTGAATGGAGATTACGCCAGTAGTAGCAGATCTGAGGAAGATAAGAAGATTGAAGAAGGTATTGCATTACTTGTAAAAAGAGAACCAGATGGTAAGAAAATCTTTAAATGATGGACTTGTCAAGAATATGGTCATTTTGCATCTAAATGTCCTAAAAGAGTTAAGACGTATAGAAGCAACTTTAAACCTAGGAGATCTAAAGAATGTTATTATGCAAATGATGAGGATTTTGAAGTAGGAATTGAAAAACATTTAAGTGACAGTGACAATGATAACTTTGAGGAAATAGGATTTGTATCAATTAAAGAAGAAAGTTTTGAATCTGATAAAAGGGAAGAAAAAGCATTAGTTTCACAAGTTGAAAAGAAATTTGATTGGATTATAGACAGTGGTTGTTCACATCATATGACTGGAGATAAAAGAAAGTTTGTTAAGTTAGATAATTATGATGGAGGAATTGTAAGGGTTGGTAACAATGCACCTTGTTTGATTAAGGGTATAGGATCTATTACTCTTGATGGAAAGACTAACACTGATGATGTTTACTTTGTTGATGGACTAAGACATAATCTACTAAGCGTTGGACAATTGGCTGATAAGGGTTATCAAGTTTGGTTTTCTGAGAAAACTTGTGTGATAAAAGATAAATATGGAAATCTAATTGGAAAAGCATCCAGAACCAGAGGTAATGTATTTTAGTTGAATCCTACTATGATGATATGTTTGATAACTAGGATTGATGACGATTGGTTATGGCATAAAAGGTTTTGTCATATAAACTTTTATAATATTGTCAAGGTGAGCACTACACTTGCGGTAAGAGATTTACCTAGAATTATGAAACCTACTAACATGATTTGCAAAGAATGTATGATGGCAAAGTAGAAAAGGAGTTCATTTCCCAATAAGAAGTTCACATCGGCAGAGAAGTTGGAGATTATTCATACAGACTTAAGTGGTCCTACTAGGACTAGAGGATTCTATGGTGAAAGGTATTTTATGATTCTTGTTGATGATTTTACAAGAATGATGTGGATTGCATTTTTGAAAGAAAAATTTGAAGCATTTGATAAGTTTAAGATCATGAAAAGAAAAATTGAGAAAGAATCTGGAATGAAGATTAAGTGTCTAAGATCTGATAGAGGTGGTGAATTTACATCTAGAGAGTTTAACACTTTTTGTGAAATGAATGGCATTAAGAGACAACTTTCAGCCCCTAGAACACCAGAACAAAATGGTATTGCAGAAAGAAGAAACAGGTCAATAACTGAAGTAGCAAGAGCTATGTTGTTTCAAAATGATTTGGCTAAAATTTTTGGAGAGAAGCAGTGAACACAGCAGTATACACTATGAACAAAGTACAAATCAGAGCAGATACAAAAAAGACACCTTATGAATTATGGTTTGGACATACACCCTCAGTTAATTATTTTAGAATTTTTGGAAGTAAATGTTATATAAAGAGAGATGATGATATAGGAAAGTTTGAGCCTAGAAGTGATGAAGGAATATTTCTTGGATATTCTTTAAAAAACAAAGCATATAGATGTTATAACAAAAGAACTAAGACTATTGTTGAAACTACAAATGTAAAAGTTGATGAGAAGTTTAAAATTCAGGAAAGAATGCTTGATTATGAATCTGATGGAGAAGCACAACCTCAGCCTAACATTGAAAATGCAAAATTATTTTTTGAAACTAACAATGATTTGCTAAATGAAAGTCATACTGAAGAAGACAAAGAAGAAAACAAAGAAGAAAATAGAGAAGAAAGTAGAGAAGAATCTACAGTTGGAACAAGATCAGTAACTATGACAGCTAACAGGTATACTTCAAGACATCACCCTATTGAGAAAGTTATTGGAAGTTTAGATAGAGGATTTTTGACTCAAAATAAGGTACATTTATGTTTGATTTCTCAAATTGAACCTAAGACTACTAATGAAGCTTGTGAAGATGAACATTGGATCAATGCTATGAAAGAAGAACTAGAGCAGATTGAAAAAAACAAGACATGGGAATTGGTCCCTAGACCTGAAGACAAGAATGTGATTGGAACAAAGTGGATATTTAGAAACAAGATGAATGAACAAGGAGAAGTGATAAGAAACAAAGGAATATTGGTATGTAAAGGATATTCACAACAAGAAGGAATTGACTATGAAGAAACTTTTGCACCTATGGCCAGACTTGAAGTAGTGAGAATGTTTCTAGCATATACAACTTACAAGAAATTCAGGGTGTATCAAATGGATGTGAAGTCAGCATTTTTGAATGGTGAATTGGAAGAAGAAGTCTACATTGAGCAGCCTAAAGGTTTTCCTTTGACACAAGAAGGAGATATGGTATGTAAGTTAAAGAAAGATTTATATGGATTAAAACAAGCACCTAGAACCTGGTATGCAAGATTGGATAAGTATTTATTGAAATTGGGATTTATAAAAGGAACAGCAGATAGTAACTTATATACAAAAGAAATTGAGAATGGTTTGTTGGTTATAGTTATATTTGTTGATGATATTATCTTTGGAGGAGAAGATGAAGCTAGTGACAAATTTGCAAATGAAATGAAGATTGAATTTGAGATGAGCATGATTGGAGAAATGAAATATTTTTTGGGATTACAGATAACACAAAGAAAGGAAGGTATATTTGTAAGTTAGACTAAGTATTTAAATGAATTATTGAAAAGATTTTGAATGGAAGATTCTAAACTTGTTGGAACACCTATGGTAACTGGACATAAGTTATCTAGCAAAGATGATACACCAGCAGTTGAACAAAAAAAGTACAGATCTATCATTGGAGGACTACAATACTTGACACATACAAGACCTGATATAGCACATTCAATTGGGATTGTAGCAAGATTTCAAGTAGAACCTAGAGAATCAGATTATGCAGTAGTAAAGATGATACTCAGATATCTGAAAGGAACAATGGATTATGGATTATGGTATGAGAATTCTAATGATTTTACCTTATGTGCCTATACTGATGCAGATTGGGGAGGCAACGTTGATGAAAAGAAAAGCACTAGTGGTGGAGCCTTTTTTCTTGGAGGAAAATTGGTCTCTTGGCTAAGTAAGAAGTAGAATTGTACTTCACAAAGCACAGCAGAAGTAGAATATGTTGCAGCAGCAAATAATTGTAATAAGATTATTTGGATGAAGCAGATGTTGAAAGATATTGGAATAAAGTTTAATGAGCCTATTGTTATACATTGTGATAACACCAGTATAGTGAGTATGTCAAAAAATCCTATTTTACATTCTAAGACTAAACATATTGAGATCAAGTATCATGTTGTAAGAGAGAAAGTTGCAGAAAAAGAACTAAGATTGGAGTACATAAGTACAAAGGAGCAGATAGTAGATATATTTACAAAGCCTTTACCTAAGGATACATTTGTGTATCTGAGAGGTATGCTTGGGGTTATGCCCCAACCTCTTTTTGAGAATTGATGTAGATGATTGCATCTGTCCAGTGGTATATGAGCCCTATCTTTCTTCTGGATTGGATGTTGGAACTTCCTCTATGGGGGAGTTTATGAGCTGAGTCATGAGGACTCTTGTTATTGTATTCTTCTGAAAAGTGTCTTTTGACATTAAGTTGTTGTTGAATTAGTGATGGAATTTCTATCATTGATGTCAATGGGGGAGAGATATACATGAAAAACATTGTGGATTGTATGAGAGAGATGAATAGGAAAACGAGGCAAGATTTGATTTGATATTTTGCAATGATTTTACAGTATTGGATTCTTGGAACATTGGATGTTTTTCATCTATGTTTCCATCAATGCCAATGGGGGAGATTTTTAGGAATGAATGCAAAGTGTTTTGGCAGTCATTCTGTAGCAGTTGTTGTTGCATTCATGACTTGGATTGTCATTGATGTCAACACAGTGATATTCTAGATATTAGCAGGAAAGTAGGTACAGTTTTGTTTTGTGCACATGTTGTACTACATATTGGCTTTTGCATAGTTGATGGTATGTTATTTGGTGTTTTATTAACCTATGATTAATAGTGCAAAAATAAATTCATTCATTTGTAAGAGTTATGAGCATTTTGGTGAAAGCAGTGTTTAGACAGTGTTTCTGTGTAGCGATGTTCAGAAATCGGAGGATATCTCTTAGCTAGGATGGAATCTGATTTTGCATAGTTAGAGGGATCTTGGAGACTCATTAATTATGATGTGGTTCATAGCACAAACTTTGAGGATATGTTTGGAGAAAGCTATAGCATTTGAAGCTGACAGTTTTATGTGAATTCTGTGTGTAGCATGTAGAATTTATTATTTTGTAATTGAGGACCGACTCATTTGTAATTATTTTAGTTTGGTATATAAGAAGGAATTTTTTCCTTATTGTAATGTGTAGTATGAAGAGAGAGATGCAAATATATGCATGAAGTGAAGAAAAGAGCTAATTCAGTGATGAAGGTAGACTTGTGAGTACAAAGATCTGGAATTGTGATCTTGTGTAGCAGAGAGTACAATTTTGGCACAGTGTGAAGGAGGTAATATATTTCATATTATTTTTTTGAATAATTCTAAGATCTTTTGGACAGTGGGTTCAGAGATCTTGCCTTGAAGCTATTTGGGCAGTGGGTCCTTCTATCTTCCATAAACTCTTAACCAGGTTAGAATCTTTTAATAGGGATTCAAAATCTCCTAACAGGGATTTATATGTACTGAATGTATTTCATAAGACTCCTAACAGAGTCCATCCTCTAACAAGGAACTTTCATATTAGTGCATCATTTTGTGGGCATCATTCCCATCGGGGTTTACTCTTTTCAAGAGGTTCCCTAGTTAACATATCTTGTGTTATTGTGCAATTGTGTATGATTATCTTTCTATGGTTGATCAGTACATTGATTATATCTTTTTAAAGCTATTGAATGGATAAATTATCTGATAACTGATTCACCCCCCCCCTCTCAATTATCTTGGGGATCTTTACTTTCTAACAAGGGGGATGAGAGTTTAATAGATAATGACCCAGTCTACTTTGTATGGTGCGTGTTTCTAGATTTTCACCAACATACTTATCCAAGGCACTTGAATTTTGAAGTTTTCACCATTGGATAATTATTTTTCTTTTCTTTTTTTCTTTTTTTCTTTTTTTGTATTTTTCTAGATTTTTCCAATTTTTATGGATTTCTAGATTTTACAAGATTTGGTTCAAGCATAGAACTGCTTTAGATGTATGATGTATGATGTTGATAGGATCATTCAGGGGCTTTCCTTTTGGTGTTGATGACTGATAGGCTTTGGAGCCAAAGCATGACGTGACAACGTAATGACCCAACCAAGTAGGTTCAAACTTACCTTTCTTCTCTCGATGTTCTTGCACTTTCTGATATTATTTGATGACCATGTCTCCTACCTAGAACTGTCTTGGATGGACCTTCTTATTATAACTCCTTTTGAGTTGATTCTAGTATACAACTAGGTGATCATATGTTTGCTTCATTTTTAATCTAATGGGTTTAGTTGTGTGGGGTGTTCCATGCAATAGTCTTCATCCGTGGTATAGATATTCATGGATACATGCAATGATGGGAGCTTGACCTCGATTGGTAGAATGGTTTTGGAACCATATACAATGGAGTATGGGATGGTTCTTATGGGAGTGTGATAAGAAGTGTTATAGGCCCAAAGGGTGGGATTTATTTGGAGGTAGCAATCACAACCAGAATCATTGGTAACCTTCTTGAGGATTTTGAGGATAGTTTTGTTGGTTTCCTTAGCATGGCCATTTCCTTGAGGGAAGTATGGGCTAGAAAAATGATGATGGATGTGGAGTCTGGCACATAGATAATCCACATGCTAGTTTCCAAAGGGTGTGCCATGATCTATGAAGATAGTGGAAGGGATGCCAAAGTGGAAGATGATATGGTAGAGGATGAACTTGGATATCTGAATGCCTGTAGTGAGGATGAGAGTAATTTCTTCAACCCACTTTGTAAATTATTCAGTGGCTATTATAATATATTTATGTCCATCTGAGGAAAGTGGGGTGATTAAGCCAACAAGTTCAAAGCCCCAACATGAAAAGGGCCAAGGTGGTGCAATAGGATACAAGTCTTGAGCTGGAGCATGAATTAGATTTGCATGCTGCTGACATGGTAAGAATTTCTTGACAAATTCACATGTATCATGATCCATTGTTGGCCAGTAATACCTGACTCTAAGCAACTGCTTTGCTAGGATCATGCCACTCATGTGGGAACCACAAATTCTAGCATGTACTTCTTGTAAAACTAGGAGAACCTCATTTTAATCTAAACACCTAGAAAGGGTGTTGTGGTATCCTCGATGATAAAGAGTGTTTTCTATAAGAGTATAGTAGGAAAATCTATGAATTAGGTTTTGGCATTGGGTGTTTTTGAGGTGGGGGGATATGATACCATTTTTAAGACATGCATGAATATCATGGTACCATGGGGACTAAGGACCAACCAAGATGGACACCATTTCTAAATTTGTGTTCTCAAAAGCAGGTGTGTGTAGCTTCTTGACTAAGAATTCATACTACATTGAATCTTGAGGGATCTCTAGTAAGGATCTGATGGTTTCCATTGCATTAACTACTTTGTTTTGTAGCTTTGGTATATGTGTAAACTTTATACTCAGGAAGTTCTCTTTTAATCTATCCACCAGTTCCTTGTAAGATACAAGCTTATCATCCTTTGTTTAATATTCATCCAGGACTTTCTTGATTATTAGTTGTGAATCTCCAAATACTTAAAGTTTTGTAATGTTCCATAGGATAGATGTCTTGAGGTCTAAGATGAGTGTCTCATATTCTATAATTTTGTTGGTGCAAGGAAATCCCAATTTGAATGATTTAGGGATGTAGTCACCTTGAGGGGTGACAAGGAGGATTCCTACTCTTGATCAATGCGATGTGTAGGAGCCATCAAAGTATAGCTTCCACGTTGGTTTTTCTTCAATCATGCATAGATGTTTATCTAGAAATTTCATAATCAGTAGATATTCATCGATCAAGGGTGCTTCTCCTAGCTGATCGGTAATGACTTTCCCTTTGATTATTTTTTTGTCGATGTATTGGATATCAAATTCACTAAGGAGCATGATCCACTTCACCATTTGGCCTATCAATGTTTTCATTGATAGAAGATACTTAGTGGGTCCAATTTTGAGATGAGCTTTATGGTATGGGTAAGCATATAATGCTGAAGCTTTTGGGTGGCAAAGACCACTATGAGACATTCTTTCTCCATCAGTGAATAATTGAGCTCATAGCCGACAAGATTTTGACCGATATAGTAGGTGACTCCTTTGCTATTGTCATCAAGTTGTGCTAATAGTGCCCCCAACACTGTAGTAGTTGCTAAGATGTATAAGACTAGAGGGCATCCTAGGATTGGCGGTACAAGGATGGAAGAGTTGTTCAGATATTCCTTTAGCTTCTCAAAGATTCTTTAGCATATTGGATCACATTTGAAGTTAGTGTCCTTGTGGAGTACATGCATGAAAGGTTGGCACTTGTATGCCACTTGTTCTGCAAGGAAGCATTTATGTTATGGCTTTGACCTTTCTGGAGTCAATATCTATGTTGCGTCATAATATGATGAAGCCTAACAACTTTCCAGATGTTACACCAAAGACACACTTTTTTGGATTTATGTTTGAGCTATAATGATGGAGCTAATCAAAAACATGCTTGAGAATGTCAAGGTGTCCCAACCATGTCTTGTACTTTGTAAGAATATCATCCACATAGTCTTCCAAGATCTTTTGTATCATATCATGGAAGATTTCTATCATTTCTCACTGATAGGTAGCCCCTGGATTATTTATCCTAAATGGCATCATATTGTAGCAGAAATTAACCCATGGTGTTGTAAATATTGTTTTGTGTTGGTCTTCCTCTACTATTCTAATCTGATTTTACCCTGAGAATCCATTGATGAGTGACAACATCTCATGTCCTACTGTGAGATCAACTATCATGTCTATCTTTGGTAAGGGAAAATCATCTTTCAAACATGCTTTATTCAAGTCTCTAAAGTCTGTGCAGATTCTGATCTCTCATGAAGGCTTAGTGAAAGGCACCATACTTGATATCCACTATGAATAGTCAATAGCTCTAATGATTTTTTCTTGTAGTAGCTTCTCATGTTCTTCTTTTACCAAGATGGCTATTTTGGAATAGGAAAGATATAGTACTAAGAGGGGAGGGGTGAATTAGTACCCTCAAATTTTTTTACTAATTTAACAATCTGCAATAGTAGTGTCTATCTAAACAACTAATTCCATTGTTTGTAACATGCATTCAAATAAATTATAAATGTAAAGTGCATGAAAATAAACAATAAATCATTCATGAATATAACACATGACACAAGTATTTTGGTTACACAGAAACCCTTGTTAGAAGGTAAAAATTGTGGTGGGAATGACACCCACAAATTCTTCACTACTGCAGTAAATGAAGTATGTTGGTTAAGGCTACAAGTGTGATCACTTCTGATGATCTTACCCTGTTAGGAGTAACATGAGATTGATTAGATCTACCTTGTAAAAGGATTTTAGCAACACCAAATAAATAAGTGTGCACTTGGTTAGGAGATTTACAATAGACGGTTAAGTCTACTCTGTTAAGATATTTACAATCCTACTGTGATGGTTAAAAGATAACAAAAAATATATGCAATTGACAACTTGTATTTTTTTGAATCAGATCTATCAAATGCTAAATATATTTAACCTTGATGTGTAGTGTATTACTCTCTAGTCTTCTTAGTAGCCTTGTATGTCTCTAATAAACTAAATACTATCTCTGATAACTGCTCATTCATGTAAAC
Organism: Chamaecyparis obtusa; assembly: GCA_027943335.1. Lineage (NCBI taxonomy): Eukaryota > Viridiplantae > Streptophyta > Pinopsida > Cupressales > Cupressaceae > Chamaecyparis > Chamaecyparis obtusa. The sequence continues at coordinate 1,125,181 of BSBK01004407.1, read as the reverse complement.
CCTTGTCTAAATTCTGATGTCCTATAAGTGGCTACTACTTCATGATCTCTTTTTCTCTCATGTCAAAATGACATCAATTATAATTATATAAAAAATTTATTTGACCTAATTAGGTTTACAACATCTTAGAAAACCTAAGATCTACGGTGTACAAAAATAACCTAGATCTAACTATTACATAGGGATCATCACAATAATTAATGATTACATCTATAATAAATGTACCTCAATCTTGGTAAAATGTTTATAGATCTGTGTAAACCATTTTCATAGAGATATGTGCCTTTACTAATTATTATGTCATTTCCTGAACAACTCGATAAACACTGCATTCTCTGTTCAGTGAATTAACTGATACTCAGTGTGTAGAATGCTCGGTGTTTACTGAATTAGTTCTTGGTAAAAATACTTAGTTAAATCTGTATCTATATAAATTTTGGTTCTTCCTTGTGATTACTCGGTATGAAGGCTTTTTAATTTCAACCGACTAGCTTCTATATCTCCTTATTCTATCTTTTACCAAGTGATGAGCTTATATTACCAATTGATTTAAGATGATAGTACTGACAACACTTAATGCACAAATAGAGATAACAATCTCCCCCTTTGGCATTAGTATCAAAACCATAATGTATATGTGCCAATTCTCAAAAAAATTCTAACTCCATATATACGTATACTTCCAAAAATTTACTAATTCTTCTACAAAAACTCCCCCTTAGTACATGCTCCTAGTATGTAGTATGTAGTGAAGTACATTAGCATATACATGAGTTCCCCCTTTTTGAAATTAATGCCAAAACAAAAATGTACTTATAGCTTATAAAAAATGTGCTTGTGGGTTTTCTACAATGAAGCCAAGAGGTTTTCCCATTCCTCTTTCAAGTTGGTAAGAGAAATGTGCTCAAGACTGACTTGTGCATGCATATCAAATATGCTCTCCAAAACTGATATTTTTGGGGTATATACTAATAGTTTAGCCTTTTCAATGTGTCTCTCCATGATTTTTAAGTGAGGAAGTAGCTCGGCTTGTAGCTTGGTGACTTGGTCACTAATGATATCTTACTTCTTCCTTAGGTCTTCTCTCAACTACCTCAATTCTTGTACTTTAAGGATATGCTTATGGAAAGCATTTGTCTTAGTTAGAGAAGCATTTTCACTAGTCAAAATATCTGCATCTAGTTTTTTGATCTTTTCACTGAACTCAACAGTGAATGTGTCCATAGTGCATAACTTAAACAAAATTTGTATAATATTCAAAGTTATTGATTGTAGCCCGGTTATAACCTCAGAAAGCTTTACCTTATTTATTGCCACTACTTGGATGATCTTCTCTACAAGTTTTATTTGAATTTTTGCTTCTTCCATTTCTTTTATCTATTTCTTAGCATCTATGTCTGGGGCATTGATATGATTTGTAAGAGTTGCAAGTTGGTCCAAACTATGTGTTTATTCATTTATTTGGATGTTAGGAACAACCTGCTGAAGAATGTCTCTTACATCCTCTAAAATCTAATTTCTCTTTCTCTCCTTCCTAAGTTTTTCTTGTGATACCTTTCTTGTACACAACTCTCCATACTTTCTCAATTCCTTAGGGTGCAAAGTCCTTGGGTCTCATTCTTGAATTTCAATTACTTCATCTAAGGTGACTGGCCCTTTTCCAGTTTCTTCTTCTTCTTCTTGGTCTCTTGTGGAGATAACTTAACAAATGGAACTAGAGATTTTACCTCTACATTTTTCTTGTCTTGCTTGGTTGACACTATTTCATCCTTCTTCTCCTCCTCGGTGACCTGAGTCTCAATCAGTTGAGTGGGGGCCTCTGATGTAGTGTCTGTGGTATTGATTTTGGTGGATTTGTAGGTTTAGGATCTTAATGTGCCTATGTGCCAGCCTCTTTCTCCTTAGGCTCATTTGTTTTTGTAGTACCTTGTGTTCTTGTTTCTTTCTCCCATGTTGTATCTTTCTATTGCTTGGAGATTGAGCCTTTGGGTTCATTTTGTGTTATGATTTCAACTACTTGAACCAGTATAGGAGGATCACCCAGTATAATAATTAGTACTGGCTCGGTAAGAGCTTGTTCTTCTTGTTGAGCCCTAGCAATAGTGATTTCCTCATCATCATTGACATTGTCGGGGTCTCCATTATTGATGTCCTTAATAAGTACATCATTTGAACCATCATTGATTCTATTTATTATCACCTTGAAGGGTGCATCCTAGTTTTTTTCTTGGTACTTAGTGGCAACATTAGTATCAGGCACCTTAGAGTCTGATAGCTCAATGGGGTCCTTAGTTTCCATATCACCATCATCTGCATGGATGCCTTTCCCTTTCATTTTAGTCTTCCTCTCAGATATTATGGCCAAAGCCATCTTGTCTACCTCAGCTTAGGGTTGTAGAATAGAAGACCACAAAAATTGACTATTTTCATCAACTTCCACCAGATTTTCATCAAGTATTTGCAATGCTCTGATTTTAACCAAAAATATATTGGAGTACTACTTCATCAACTCATTAACCTTAGGGATTTTCAATGTTGGAATTTCCAATACTAGGGACTATTCCCTCATTCTCTTCTCAGTGCTTAAAGCATAAGTCCATCCAGCTGATATTTTATCATATAAACCTTTTGGTACATACTTTGAAAACTCTATGGGTACCTTCTTGAATTTGATCATCATCTGTATTACTACTTCTTCTATCTTGTTTTGATCCTCGATTGAAAAATGTTCAAACTGACTTATTTTTGGGTCGCTAAGATCACCAATGTCTATTATAGCTCTTTCAATCTCATCAATTGATTGATCCTTATTTACAACAACCTTGAATTGATTTATGTCATCTTCTTCATCATCAATGTCATATTTTCCTCTTATCAACTTCCTTCTTTTCTTTAGTTCCTTAGAGGTAGCTTTAGTACCTCTCTTCTTCTGATAAGTCTTGGTTAGTGTAGGCCTATAAATTTTGAGAACTCCTTTCTTTAGTGGAGGTGAGGCTGTAGTGGTTGACCTTGTTTGTGCCCTAGTTTAACTTTTGCCTACTTCTTAGGAGTGGGCTTAACCGGTGTAGATTATGCATTTTTGTGAAACTCATTTGCCTCTTCATCATATGATGTGTCAACAAGAAGTAACTAACCCTTAGTTTCTACCTCAATCAGAATGTCCTCGGATGCTTCTACATCATCATCTCCAAAATTTTAAATTAATTTATTTATCATTTTTCTAGATTTCTTGGTTGCCTTATTAATGACTAGATCCAATTTAATTATTTGTTTATCTTCCTCATAGGTTCCAAACCTAGTAGCTTTTGGATCCTTAGGCTTTGCCAATAAAGCCTTGATTGACCTTGAAGCTCAATCAATATCAATCTTGTATCCCATTGCGGCTAACCACTTTGTTATTGGTTCAACTACTTTTATCAGTGTATAATCTGTGTCTACTAGGAAACAGATGCCATGTTCATATTCTTCTACCAATTATCTCGGTATCCTACTCCTGGTATTTGTCCTGTCCTTAAACTGCTCAAAGTAAATATTCATAATACTCTCTAATTTATCACCCAAACTCTTTATCAAATCATTAATTTTTTATGTCACAACCTTTCGGTAGTCTAGTCAACATTACCAATTGAAGGAAAAAAATTTTGCACATAAAAGAATATGCAAAGAAATAGTGATCCAAACTTGCATGTGTTAGATTTTTCCAATTGAATAGTCTTCATATTCTCATCAACTTGTCTCAATAGCAACTTGACAAGATCTAACTGAAATCCCTTTTTCACCATCTTGAATGCAATATCTACCACTCCACATGGTACACTATTGGGTCTTCTTGATTAAAAAAAATGTACCCAATTACATAAGAACCAAACTTTGTTTTGGGATCCATGATTCTGTTAAATTTCAATCCTCTGTCATCTCATTCTACTCCATTTGTCTTTTCTAACTCGATTCTAGGTGCACTCCTCAGTGCTTTGACTTTATCTATGGTAGGGTAGCCTATTACTGCATCTATGATATCCTTCGTGATCTTCACGGGCTCATCTAGTCATAGTTTCCCATCATGAAAATGACTCAAAAATATTCTTATCTACTCATTCCTGAAATCATTCAAAAAATGTAGGGCATTTATCAAACCCTTGACTCTCAAATGCTCATGATCATCCTTTAATTTCTCATTAAAACTTAGCTCTTGAAATGTAGAAATGAGCTCAAAATTAGCAATCTCACCAATCTTACAGTGAATGTAGTCACATATGTCTTCAAATAGAAAAACCCTAAGCGGTATGCTTGAAAAAGCTCCGCTTTTCTCAATCTACAAAGCAACTTTGGGGTGAAGTTTGTACTTCAGCTCATTACATGTAGCAAAAACAATCAATCTTACTTCCTCCTCATCTACATTCTTGGATTTGTTAACATTAGATGTGGATGTCATTGTTCTTCATTTAGGGTTTTGGGAAATATCAAATAAACAACTCAGTGAAGATAACACTTACTCATAACAATGATGAAAATGCTTAAAATCCTTCAAATCTTTGTTCAATCGCTTTGGAAATATTTTTCTCAAATTCTCTATATAGACTTGATGTGAGTGTTCCAAGGTGTGCTTGCACTACTTCTCAAGATACCTAGCTTGTCTCTTCTAGGTACCTAGTCTCCCCAAGGTCTTGATTGGTTAAGATAATTAACTAATCCCAATCCTAACTCCTCTCCAAGATTTTTATCCTCTATACTTAACCTTAGAAGACAAACACCCTAGTTTTAGTACTCTTCTTCACACTCAACTAGAAGGCTCTAGGTGCTAAACCTTCACTAATGTCACCCTTCATTGCAAGGACTTTCTCCATCATGAAATTATTCATATCCTTTCCTATTTGACTCATTTTGGAAGGATCTTGCATCATTTTTCCATCGGCTTCACTAGTTCACCATAGGAGACTTTAAAATTAGGCTATTTCCTTATAGCCCTTACCAGTCCCTTTTTCCCCTTTTTGGCAAAACTTTCTGAAACAAATTGTTAGTCTGAAACTTGATTCAGATGCCCTTTTGGAATTTTTAAAATATTCATAAGATTTATGGGTCTAACAGTGACCGTAAAGGGGGTTCCTATAAGCTAGGAAAATAGGCCTAATAGGCCTAATTTCTAGGACTAAACAATGAACTTTCTTGAAACTTTCTCAAACCAAATCCTTGGTGATTGGTATGACCTCTATCTACATAGAATGATTAGTTATGGTAATCATCTACTCAAAAAATTCCTAGAGCAGTACGGTTCTGTACAACCCTACATAAAGTCTTCAAATTTTCATATCTAGACCTCTAACCAAGCTCCAAATGCTCACCTAGGGCCTAATGGAATAAATAGCTCTCCTTGCTTTCAAGACTCCTAATCCTAAAAATATATACAATGATGACTCCCCTAACATATCCATCCTTCATGAGATGATTACCAAGGTTAGATTTCATGGGGGAGCCATGAAAGCTCAGACTACTCAAAACAGGATAGTGAAAGCTCTCAAACTAGAATGATTTAATCTAAACACTAAATCTACTCAAAAACCTTAACTTATCAAATGAAAAATTCTTCAAATATCCTTTAGTACACTATTCCAACACTATCTTAACACATTCAAACAATTTGATGTGACTGTCAACACCAAACACCAAATATTCACTGTCAAAACACTTGCATAGCTCTATTCACTTTCTTACAAACTATTACAATCCATGAATGAACTTGATGTTCAAGTCTTAGGTATCATTATATTCCATTTTGTTCATTTTAGGTCCTATTGGACAAGCACCATATCCTAAACTTTAGGGAATCCAAAGATACCTGAATTGCATGTCACTTTTGCACTAAATGCAAATGTTGATGACAACTTCTTTTGAACAATTGGCATCTTTGATTTATGCCATGATCCTATATTATAGGACTCCTAACCTCCTATTTTTTGAGGATCCAAGGCCATTTATGACCTTGTGGAATCTTTACAAAAACAAGATGTGTATAGAACACATTTAAGACTCCAACCTTAGCTAAGCTCCTAGCACTAGGAAATTGAAATAACAACAAACAATAGAAAATTAGTGACCTTAGTCCTAATGACCAATTCACTTAGCCAAAATTGAAAATGACCTTCTAAGGTCTTCAAGAAAACTAACCTATCCTCTTGACTTGGTTAGAGTCAAGTACAAGCCAAAATCATTTAAACAATGGAGGCTAGCCTAGGTGCTCCTACACCAAGACTCTTAGCTCTTTGTGATCGCAGTGAAAAAAATAAACTAAGTCCTTCATGTATTTATAGCATTTTCAAATTTCCACTTAAACCTTTTTACAATCAATGCTTGACCTAACATGGCTTGGTGACAACTGTCACTCTCGATGTATATCATAAAATAACATAAGCTTGATTGACACATGAAAATTACACTCAATTAATACTGGCACTTGGTTAACCTTGTCGATAGTTACCAACTAGAAAATCCTCACTTAGTTGAGTATATACCAATTGTAAACACGTAAATCTCAAAACATGTAAAACCATAATGCATCTTAATTCATGCATATTTGGTATGTGAACACTTGATATAAGGAACTATATGATAGATATAACCAATCAGAATTATCAGTTCCATACATACCTTTTCAACTTAAGTGGAGGTGGCAATGTCACCCAATCCAATGGATGAGGTGTCACCAACTATATTACTTGACTCAGAATCATAAGCTAATTCTTTTCTCCACATAGTTTTTCTTATCCTCATGCTATCTTCAATTGTATTACCATTTTCATAGATTTTTGTTTCTAGTGCTTGGTCTCTGCAATCTTTACTTAAGTAACCAACTTTGTGACAATGTAAACATGCCATACCAGTACTTATCTAGCTATGAGATCTACTTCTCTAGTTCTTCCTCATGTAGTTAGCTATAATGTGTCCATATCTAAGGTCTTCAAGCAAACTAACCTATCCTCTTGACTTGGCTAGAGTCAAGTACAAGAAAAAAAACATTTAAACAATGGAGGCTAGCCTAGGTGCTCCTGCACCATCCTCCCCAAAATAAGAAGTTCAATCCACCCTTGGATTGATTATGATAGGATCAATCCCCATTCTCTTGAACTCTGACTCCTTGATCCATGTTGCATCAGCATCACTTTGTCCATACCTCTTGATGAGGTGTTCCTTGTACTCTTTTGTTCTAGTCTGTTTATAGACTCTTGTGTCTAGTATGTTGTCTTGTCTTGTAATAGTAGTAGTAGGAAATTACAACTCTTCCACATCTTTGATTATATCATCAAGGATTTGTTCTATGTCTAACTATGGTACTTTGTAAGGGACTAAGTCTGCAACATTGAAGATTGGTGATAGTCCACTATCCTCCGGCAGTTCAACCTTGAAGGCATTATCACCATACTTAGCCAATATAGGATAGGGTCATATCCTCCTCATTTTAAGCTTGTGAGGGACTCCCTTCTGTAGTCTTGACTTGTTAGGATGCACCATGACTAAGTCACCAAAATTTGACTCAATTGTATTTCTAGTTTTATCCACCTTAGCTTTGTGTTTCATGGTGTTCTCTGTCAATGTCTTTCTCAATGTTTCATGCACCTCTTTCATAGAATATGCAAAGTCACCAGCATACCCACTTGCTTTCACTCCATCCTTTAAATCTCTCAATTCATAGACACCTCTAAGATGTAGTCCATAAACTATCTCAAATGGACTCTTCCCTATTGATCTATTAATGGTGTCATTGTAGGCATATTCAGCTTGCCCAATCAACTGATCTCATTGCTGATCATAGTCCTTAGTCAAATATCTTAGAAGATTCCCAAGGCTTCTATTGACAACCGCAATTTGACCATCAGTTTGGGGATGGTAGGCTGATCCAAAAGATAAGTTGGTGCCCAATCTTTGCCAAAGATTCTTCCAAAAATGACTCATAAACTTAGTGTCCCTATCTGACACAATGCTGATAGGTAACTCATGGATTCTCACAATTTATTTGAAGAATAGAGAGGCTATTTGAGTGGCATCATTGGTGGTATTGCATGGCACAAAGTGAGCCATCTTGCTAAACCTATCCACAACCACATACACATTATCCATGCTTTGTCTAGTCTTGAGTAACCCAACTACGAAATCAATGCTTAAACATTCCCATGCCCTAGTAGAAATAGGTAGTGGTTGATAAAGACCAGCATTTGTAGAAGTTCCCTTGGCCTTTTGACATACAACACAACTTTCCACATACCTCCTAACATCAAGATTCATTCTAGGCCAATAGTAAAACCTTGAAACAAGGTCTTGAGTCTTAGTGATCCCAAAGTGACCACTCAAAGCACCATTATGCTTTTCTTGAATAAAATTTTCTCTAATAGAGCCTCTAGGAGCACATAATTGATTCCCCTTAAACAAGAGATCACTTTGCAAAGTATATTTAGCATATCTACTATGAAAATGATTCTTGTATTTAGAACATACCTTGTAAATGTCAGCAAAGTCCTCATCATCTGCATATAGATCCTTGAAATGATCTATCCCCATGATTTTCAACTAAATTTCTTGGAGTGTGAGGGCTCTTCTTGAAAATGCATTTGCCACCTTGTTTAGAACACCCTTCTTGTGCTTGATATTGAAGGTGTAATCTTGTAGGTACTCAACCCACTTCATGTGCTTGTGACTCAACTTCTATTGTGAATTCAGGAAACTAAGAGCTTGATTGTCTAAATATGTAATGAATTCCTTAGGAAGAAAGTAATGCCTCCACTTTCTTAGAGCTTGGACCAATGCATACATTTCTAGGTCATATGAGGAGTATTTCCTCTTAGCCTCACTCAACTTTTCAGAATGGAATGCCACCAGTTTGCATTCTTGGCTTAGAATAGCCCCAATTGCTACATTGCTAGCATCACACTCAATGGTGAATAGCTTCTCAAAAGCTTGGTAACACTAAAATAGGTTGGGTAGCTATCTTTTCCTTCAACAACTCAAAGCTCTTGTTAGCATCTTCATTCCAAACAAACTTGGTTTTCATTCCACCTTTGATAGTATCCAACATAGGAGCACAATTTGCACTAAACTGCCTTATGAACTTTCTATAATATTGTGCAAGGCCATGAAAAATTCTTACCTTTGTTTTTGTCCTTGGAGTAGGCCAATTCATGATAGCCTCCACTTTTCTTTTCCCCATTTTCAGATTGCCATGTGATAAGACAAACCCAAGGTACACTAGCTCTATTTTGATGAACTCACACTTGTCCAAGTTGATCATCAACTTCTCCTCATGTAGCTTCTTGAAAATAATATCAAGATTCTCTAGATTCTCACTCCTTGTCTTGCTAAAAATTAGTATATCATCTAGATATACAACTAAAAACTTGCCTATGTAGTCTTTGAGGACTTCATTCATGAGCCTCATGAATGTGGAGGGGGTATTTGACAATCCAAATAGCATGACAAGCCATTCATACAACCCTTCATTATTTTTGAAGGCTATCTTCCACTCATCACCTTCATGAATTCTTATTTGGTGATAGCCACTCTTCAAGTCTATCTTGCTCTAGTACTTTGCTTCACCTAAACAGTCCATCAAGTCTTCAATCCTAGGGATAGGGAACGTATACCTTATGGTTATCCTATTGATATCCCTTGAGTCCATACATATCCTCCAAGTTCCTCATTTCTTAGGTGCAAGTATGGTGGGTACAACATGGACTTATACTCTTCCTAATTAGGCCTTGGTCTAAGAGCTCTTGTATTTGTCTTTCTATTTCCTCATTTTGTTGAGGGGTCATTTTGTAAGCATCTTTGTTTGGTAGGGTGGCTCCTAGGATAAGGTCTATCCTATGACTTATGGCTCTTTGAGGGGGTAAGGTTGATGGTTTTCCATCACTCACAATACCTTGGTAAGTCTGCAAAATACCTTTAATCTCCTTTGGTAATTCAGTCTTCTTAGTCACCTTGCCTTCATCTCTCTCTCTTGGTTTCAACACCAATGCATAGCCTATGTCTTCACTCTCTTTCATGGTTTTCAAGAACTCTTTTTCACTCACCATAAGTACATTTGGACCTACTATCTTCACTTTAGCATCCTCCAACAATGACTGTATTTTGAAGGTTACATTGTCCTTCTTGAAAAAATAATAATTTTGTCCTCCATCATGTATGTCTTGGTGGTCAAATTTCCATGGTCTACCTAGGAGAAAATGGCATGCATCCATAGGTAACACATCATATAAAAATTTGTCTTTGTATCTTCCAATGGAGAACTCCACCCATGCTTGCTCATTCACTAACACATGTTGGCCTTTGTTAAGTCAAGTGACCTTGTAAGGATTGGTGTGGGATATTCTTGTCAACTTGAGTTTGCTAACTACTTCCTCTGACATAATGTTGTCTATAGAGCCTGAATCGATGATGACCCTACATACTTTCCCCATTATCTTGCTTTTGATCCTAAACAAAGATCTCCTTTGGCTTGGCTCCTCCTTCACCGACTCCTTGATTAGAGTTCTGCTCATCATGAGGTTCTCTCCTTCCTCTACATTTGGTGGTACCTCAGCATGCTTGTCTACTGCATTAGACTCATCTTGAACTAAGTTAGTCCTCTTATCACCTCCTTGTGATGATCCACCTTTCTTCGGGCATCTATAGGTAGGTTGCCCCATTTGATTTCAATGGTAGCACTTCATATTGGAAAAGTAATTGCCTCTTCCTCCTTGTGATGAACTACTCCTTCCTCTAGAGCTAGAACCTCTTCCTCTACCACCTCTACTTGAGCTTCCTTCTTGCTGCTCACTAAAATTTATCTCACCTTGAGCTCTTGAATCAGAACTTCTTCCACCATAGCCACCTCTTTGACCTCTACTATCCTTTGTCTTAGCTTTACCTTTAGAGGTTTGTTTCTTCCTCTTGGTTTTCTCCTCTATCTTCAATGCCATTTGATAGCATTGCCTAATGGATTTGAAGTTCACTAGGCTCATCTCTTCTTGAATTGACCATTTGAGGCCATTCAAGTATCTTGCAAGCTTGATGCTCTCCTCTTCAACCACCTTAGATCTCAAACATAGCTTTTGAAACTCCTCGATGTAGGCTTGGACATCTAGTTCCTTTTGCCTAAGATTGTGTCTTCTCCTATGAAGTTGAACTTCATAATCATCAAGAAGGTAGGCCTACTTCACTTTGGATATGATGCCCTTCCATGTCACAATAGGACCTTTTCCATCCTTTTCTCTCTCGATTTGCATAAACTTCCACCAAGTAAGAGTTGAACCTCTTAGTCTAGACTTGGCCACCACAAATTTTTTGTGCCTCAGAGATACCATCACATTCAAAATGGTTCTCAATGTTTTCTATCCAATCCACAACTAAATCTAGATCCATTTGTCCACTAAATAGTGGCACACCTTCCAAAGATTTTCCACTTAGTGCTTTTAATGCTTTTAAGAATGGATCTTCAGGAAGAATAGGGTCAGGTGTTGGTGCTTCCTCCTCCAACTCTAATTTCTTCTCCCTTCCTTATTTTTCTTCCTTTAGGTCAATCTTCTCTTTGACCTTATCTGCTTTGTCTTGGACTTCACCAAAGAGCTACTCCATTTGAGCTAGTCTTTGCCTTAGCAATTTATTATCCTCCTCTTGTTCCTCAACCTTCTTAGCTAATTCAGCATTAGTCACCATGGTTCTACCTGGTGTATTCTCTCCTACTAATTTAGGAGACTACAACATCAACCACAAGCCTGATCAATTCAAGCTCTGATACAAATATGATGTGAGTGTTCCAAGGTGTGCTTGCACTACTTCTTAAGAGACCTAGCTTGTCTCTTCTAGGTACCTAGTCTCCCCTAGGTCCTGATGTTAGAAAGTAAAGATCCCCAAGATAACTAAGAGGGGGGGGTGAATTATTTATCAGATAATTTATCCATTCAACTACTTTAAACAATGTAATCAATGTACTGATCAACCATAGAAAGATAATCATACACAATTGCACAATAACACAAGATATGTTGACTAGAGAACCTCTTGAAAAGAGTAAACCCCGGTGGGAATGATGCCCACAAAATGATGCACTAATATGAAAGTTCCTTGTTAGAGGATGGACCCTCTTAGGAGTCTTATGAAATACATCCAGTACATATAAATCCCTATTAGGAGATTTTGAATCCCTGTTAAAAGATTCTAACCCAGTTAAGAGTTTATGGAAGAAAGAAGGACCCACTACCCAAACAGCTTCAAGGCAAGATCTCTAAACCCACTGTCCAAAAGATCTTATAATTATTCAATAGAATAATATAAAATATATTACCTCCTTCACACTGTGCCAAAACCACACTCTTTGCTACACAAGATCACAATTCCAGATCTCTGTAATCACAAGTATTCCTTCATCACTGAATTAGCTCTTTTCTTCACTTCATGCATATATTCACATTTCAATCTTCATAGTACACATTACAACAAGGAAAAAATTCCTTCTTATATACAAAACTCAAATAATTACAAATGAGTTAGTCCTCAATTACAAAATAATAAATTCTACACGCTACACATAGAATTCACATAAAACTGTTGGCTTCCAGATACTGTAACTTTCTCCAAACATATCCTCAAAGTTTGTGATATGAACCACATCATCATTAATGAGTCTCCAACATCCCTTTAACTGGGAAAAATCAGATTCCATCCCAGCTAAGAGATATCCTCCGATTTCTGAACATCACTTCACAAAAACACTGTCTAAACACTACTTTCACCAAAATGCTCATAACTCTCACAAATGAATGAATTTATTTTTGCCTTGTTAACCATAGGTTAATAACACACCAAATAACATACCATCAACTATGCAAAATCCATTCTGCAATACAACATGTGTGCAAAACAAAACTGTACCTACTTTCCTGCTAATATCCAGAATATCATTGTGTTGACATCAATGACAATCCAAGTCATGAATGCAACAACAACTGCTCCAGAATGATTGAAAAAATACTTTGCATTCATTCCTAACAATCTCCCCCATTGGAAATGATGGCAATATAGATGAAAAACATCCAATGTTCCAAAAATCTAATACTGCAACATCACTACAAAATATCAAATTAAATCTTGCTTCATTTTCCTATTCAGCTCTCTCATACAATCCACAATGTTTTTCATGTATATCTCTCCCCCATTGACATCAATGATAGAAGTTCCATCACTAAGTCAACAACAACTTAATGTCAAAAGACACTTTTTCATAAAAATACAATAACAAGAGTCCTCATGACTTAGCTCATAAACTCCCTCATAGAGGAAGTTCCAACATCCAATCTAGAAGAAAGATAGGGCTCATATACCACTGGACAGATGCAATCATCTGCATCAATTCTCAAAAATAGGTTGGGGCATAACCCCAATCATACCTCTTAGATACACAAATGTATCCTTAGGTAAAGGCTTTGTAAATATATCTGCTATCTACTCCTTTGTACTTATGTACTCTAATCTTACTTCTTTTTCTACAACTTTCTCTCTTACAACATGATACTTGATCTCAATATGTTTAGTCTTAGAATGTAAAATAGGATTTTTTGACATACTCACTGTACTGGTGTTATCACAATGTATAACAACAGGCTTGTCAAACTTTATTCCAATATCCTTCAACATCTTCTTTATCCAAATAATCTGATTACAATTATTTGTTGCTGCAACATATTCTGCTTCTGTTGTGCTTTGTGAAGTACAATTCTACTTTTTACTTAGCCAAGAGACCAATTTTCCTCCAAGAAAAAAGGCTCCACCACTGGTGCTTTTCTTATCATCAACGCTGCCTCCCCAATCTGCATCAATATAGGCACATAAAGTAAAATCATCAGAATTCTCATACCATAATCCATAATCCATTGTTCCTTTCAGATATCTCAGTATCCTCTTTACTGCTGCATAATGTGATTCTCTAGGTTCTGCTTGAAATCTTGCTACAATCCCCACTGAATGTGCTATATCAGGTCTTGTATGTGTCAAGTACTGCAATCCTCCAATCATAGATCTGTACTTTTTTTGCTCAACTACTGGTGTCTCATCTTTGCTAGATAACTTATGTCTGGTTACCATAGGTGTTCCAACAGGTTTAGACTCTTCCAATCATGCTTTGTGTTATCTGTAATCCCAAAAAATATTTCATTTCTCCAATCATGCTCATGTCAAATTCAGTCTTCATTTCATCTGCAAATTTGTCACTAGCTTCATCTTCTCCTCCAAAGATAATATCATCAACAAATATAACTATAACCAACAAAACATTCATAATTTCTTTTGTGTATAAGTTACTATCTGTTGTTCCTTTTATAAATCCCAATTTCAATAAATACTTATCCAATCTTGCATACCTAGTTCTAGGTGCTTGTTTTAATCCATATAAAGCTTTCTTTAACTTACATACCATATCTCCTTCTTGTGTCAAAGGAAAACCTTCAGGCTGCTCAATGTAGACTTCTTCTTCCAATTCACCATTCAAAAATGCTGACTTCACATCCATCTGATACACTCTGAATTTCTTGTAAGTTGCATATGCTAGAAACATTCTCACTGCTTCAAGTCTGGCCACAGGTGCAAAAGTTTCTTCATAGTCAATTCCTTCTTGTTGTGAATATCCTTTACATACCAATCTTGCTTTGTTTCTTATCACTTCTCCTTATTCATTCATCTTGTTTCTGAATACCCACTTTGTTCCAATCACATTCTTGTCTTTAGGTATAGGGACCAATTCCAATGTCTTATTTTTTTCAATATGCTCTAGTTCTTCTTTCATAGCATTAATCCAATGTTCATCTTCACAAGCTTCATTAGTAGTCTTAGGTTCAATTTGAGAAATGAAACATAAATGTACCTTATTTTGAGTCAAAACTCCTCTATCTAAACTTCCAATAACTTGCTCAACAAGGTGATGTCTTGAAGTATACCTGTTAGGTGTCATAGTTACTGATCTTGTTCTGACTGTAGATTCTTCTCTGCTTTCTTCTCTATTTTCTTCTCTATTTTCTTCAATATGAATTTCATTCAGCAAATCACTGTTAGTTTCAAAAAATAATTCTTCATTTTCAATGTTAGGCTAAGGTTGTGCTTCTCCATCAGATTCATAATCAAGCATTCTTTCCTGAATTTTAAACTTCTCATCAACTTTTACATTTGCACTTTCAACAATAGTCTTAGTTCTTTTGTTATAACATCTATATGCTTTGCTTTTTAAAGAATATCCAAGAAATATTCCTTCATCACTTCTAGGATCAAACTTTCCTATATCATCATCTCTCTTTATATAACATTTACTTCCAAAAATTTTAAAATACTTAACTGAGGGTGTATGTCCAAACCATAATTCATAAGGTGTCTTGTTTGTATCTGCTCTGATTTGTACTCTGTTCATAGTGTATACTATTGTGTTCACTGCTTCTCTCTAAAAAGTCTTAGACAAATCATTTTCAAACAACATAGCTCTTTCTGCTTCAGTTATTGACCTGTTCCTTCTTTCTGCAATACCATTTTGTTGTAGTGTTCTAGGGGCTGAAAGTTGTCTCTTAATACCATTCATTTCATAAAAGGTGTTAAACTCTCTAGATGTAAATTCACCACCTCTATCAGATCTTAGACACTTAATCTTCATTCCAGATTCATTCTCAATTTTTCTTTTCATGATCTTAAATTTATCAAATGCTTCAGATTTTTCTTTCAAAAATGCAATCCACATCATTCTTGTAAAATCATCAACAAGAATCATAAAATGCCTTTCTCCATAGAATCCTCTAGTCCTAGTAGGACCACTCAAGTCTGTATGAACAATCTCTAGCTTCTCTGTCGATGTGAAATTCTTGTTGGGAAATGAACTCCTTTTCTTCTTTGCCATCATACATTCTTTACAAATCATGTTAGTAGGTTTCATAATTCTAGGTAAATCTCTTACCGCAAGTGTAGTGCTCATGTTGACTATATTATCAAAGTTTATATGACAAAACCTTTGATGCCATAACCAACTGTCATCAATCCTAGTTATCAAACATGTCATCTCAATAGGATTCAACTGAAATACATTACCTCTGGTTCTGGATCCTTTTCCAATCAGATTTCCATCTTTATCTTTTATCACACAAGTTTTCTCAAAAAACCAAACTTGATAACCCTTATCAGCCAATTGTCCAACGCTTAGTAGATTATGTCTCAGTCCATCAACAATGTAAACATCATCAATGTTAGTCTTTCCATCCAGAGTAATAGATCCTATACCCTTAATCAAACAAGGTGCATTGTTACCAACCCTTACAATTCATCCATCATAATTATCTAACTTAACAAACTTTCTTTTATCTCCAGTCATATGATGTGAACAACCACTGTCTATAATCCAATCAAATTTCTTTTCAACTTGTGAAACTAATGCTTTTTCTTCCCTTTTATCAGATTCAAAACTTTCTTCTTTAATTGCTACAAATCCTATTTCCTCAAAGTTATCATTATCACTGTCACTTAAATGTTTTTCAATTCCTGCTTCAAAATCATCATCATTTGCATAATAACATTCTTTAGATCTCCTAGGTTTAAAGTTGCTTCTATACTTCTTAACTCTTTTAGTACATTTAGATGCAAAATGACCATATTCTTGACAAGTCCAACATTTAAAGATTTTCTTACCATCTGGTTCTCTTTTTACAAGTAATGCAATACCTTCTTCTATCTTCTTATCTTCCTCAGATCTACTACTACTGGCATAATCTCCATTCACACTAGTACTTCTTGTAGGTCTAATGTTAAGAGCACTGAATGCTGTTTCCATTCTAGGTAGCTCTCCTGATAATCTCAAGTTCATCTTTGTTGTTTCTAATCTTCCAAGAAGAGTTTCTCTTGAAAAGTTTGATGTACAAGGTATCACTTGTTCAATCATCTACGTTGTCTGCTTGAATACTAGTGTCAAAGCTTTCAGAATTTTCCATATCACTTCATTCTCTATCTTATCACCTCCACAAGACTTTATTCCTATTACAATCTCAGACATCCTACCAATATAGCTTCTAATAGATTCATCTTCCATCATTCTGATATCTTCAAATGCACAAATCCAATTATGTAATCTAGCCTTCTTTTCACATTCATCACCTTCAAAAGTAGAATGTAAAGCTTTCCAAATTGCATGAGATGTTTTCAAACATCTTACCTGACTATATTCATTCTCCGGTAGTGCTGACAAAAGTGATTCTCTTGCAAGTATGTTACACATGAATAGATCTAGTTCATCTTTAGTTCCTACCTCTAGATTGTCTTCCTCAATGATAGTCTTCTCATTCTTTGTAATCAACCAATAACTTGGTCCTAAACACAATAGATGTGTCTTCATCTTTTCTTTCTAGCTGTCAAAATTTCCTCCGTCAAACTTAGGGCTTTCTTTTCTAAAATTCACCATGGATCTCCTTAAGTTGTTAAATTTTTCTTTCAAGGACCTGCTGCTTTGATACCAATTGTTAGAAAGTAAAGATCCCCAAGATAACTGAGAGGGGGGGGGGGGGGGGGGGTGAATCAGTTATCAGATAATTTATCCATTCAACTACTTTAAACAATGTAATCAATGTATTGATGAACCATAGAAAGATAATCATACATAATTGCACAATAACATAGGATATGTTGATTAGGGAACCTCTTGAAAAGAGTAAACCCCAGTGGGAATGATGCCCACAAAATGATGCACTAATATGAAAGTTCCTTGTTAGAGGATGGACCCTCTTAGGAGTCTTATGAAATACATCCAGTACATATAAATCATTGTTAGGAGATTTTGAATCCCTGTTAAAAGATTCTAACCCGGTTAAGAGTTTATGGAAGAAAGAAGGACCCACTGCCCAAACAGCTTCAAGGCAAGATCTTTGAACCCACTGTCCAAAAGATCTTAGAATTATTCAATAGAATAATATGAAATATATTACCTTCTTCACACTGTGCCAAAACCACACTCTCTGCTACACAAGATCACAATTCCAGATCTCTCTACTCACAAGTCTTCCTTCATCATTGAATTAGCTCTTTTCTTCACTTCATGCATATATTCACATTTCAATCTTCATAGTACAAATTAAAACAAGGAAAAAATTCCTTCTTATATACCAAACTCAAATAATTACAAATGAGTCAGTCCTCAATTACAAAATAATAAATTCTACACGCTACACATAGAATTCACATAAAACTGTCGGCTTCCAGATACTGTAACTTTCTCCAAACATATCCTCAAAGTTTGTTCTATGAACCACATAATCATTAATGAGTCTCCAACATCCCTTTAACTACACAAAATCAGATTCCATCCCAGCTAAGAGATATTCTCTGATTTTTGAACATCACTTCACAGAAACACTGTCTAAACACTGCATTCACCAAAATGCTCATAACTCTCACAAATGAATGAATTTATTTTTGTGCTATTAACCATAGGTTAATAACACACCAAATAACATACTATCAACTATGCAAAATCCAATCTACAATACAACATGTGCGCAAAACAAAACTGTATCTGCTTTCCTACTAATATCCAGAATATCACTGTGTTGACACCAATGACAATCCAAGTCATGAATGCAACAATAATTGCTACAGAATGACTGCCAAAATACTTTGCATTCATTCCTAACACCTAATTGGTTTAGATAATTAAGTAATCCCAATCCTAACACCTCTCTAAGAGTTTTATCCTCTATGCTTAACCTTAGAAGACTAACACCCTAGTTTTAGTACTCTTATTCACACTCAATTAGAAGGCTCTAGGTGCTAAACCTTCACTAATGTCATCCTTCATTTTAGGGACTTTATCCATCATGAAATTATTCATATCCTTTCCTATTTAACTCATTTTTGAAGAATCTTACATCATTTTTCCATCGGCTTCACTAGTTCACCATAGGAGACCTTAAAAATAGGCTATTTCCCTGTAGCCCTTACCAATCCCTTTTTCCCCTTTTTGGAAAAACTTTCCCAAACAACTTATCAATCTAAAACTTGATTCAGATACCATTTTGGAATTTTTAAAACATTCATAAGGGTTCTGGGTCTGATAGTGACCGTACAGGGGGTTACTACAAACTAGGACAATAGGACTAATAGGCCTAATTTCTAGGACTAAATAGTGAACTTGCTTGAAACTTTCTCAAACCAAATCCTTGGTGATTGGTATTACCTCCATCTAGATATAATGATTATTCATGGTGATTATCTACTTGAAAAAATCTCAGGGCAGTACGGTTCCGTACAACCCCGCATAAAGTCTTTAAATCTTCATCTCTAGACCTCTAACCGAGCTCCAAATGCTCGCCTAAGGCCTAATAGCATAAATAGATCTCCTTTCTTTCAAGAATCCTAATCCTAAACCTATATACAATGATGAATCTCCTAACATATCCATCCTTCATGAGATGCTTCCCATCATTAGATTTTATGGGGGAGCCATGAAAGCTCGGACTGCTCAAAACAGGACAGTGAAAGCTCTCAAACTAGAATGATTTAATCTAAACACTAAATCTACCAAAAAACCTTAACTTATCAAATGAAAAAGTCTTTAGATATCCTATAGTACACTATTCCAACACTATCTTAACACATTCAAACCATTTGATATGACTATCAACACCAAATGCTAGATATTCATTGTCAAAACACTTGCATAGCTCTATTCACTTTCTTACAAACTATTACAATCCATGAATGAACTTTATGTTCAAGTCTTAGGTATAATTAGATGGCATTTCCTTCATGTTAGGGCCTATTTTCTGAGCACCATCTCCTAAACTTTAGGGAATCCAAAGATACCCGAATTGTATGTCACTTTTGCACTAAATGCAAATGTTGATGAAAACTTCTTTTGAACAATTGACATCTTTGATTTATGCCATGATCCTATATTATAGGACTCCAAACCTCCTATGTTTCAAGGATCCAAGGCCATTTATGACCTTGTGGCATCTTTACAACAACAAGATGTGTTTAGAACACATTTAAGACTCCAACCTTAGCTAAGCTCCTAGCACTAGGAAATTGAAATAACAACAAACAATGGCTAATTAGTGACCTTAGTCCTAATGACCAATTCACTTAGCCAACATTGAAAATGACATTCTAAGGTCTTCAAGAAAACTAACCTATCCTCTTGACTTGGTTAGAGTCAAGTACAAGCTAAAAACAATTAAACAATGGAGGCTAGCCTAGGTGCTCCTACAGCAAGACTCTTAGCTCTTTGTGATCGTAGTGAAAAAATAAACTAAGTCCTTCATGTATTTATAGAATTTTCAACTTCCCACTCAAACCTTTTTGCAATAAATTCTTGACCTAACATGGCTCAGTGACAACTATCACTCTCGGTGTATATCCTAAAATAACATAAGCTTGATTAACACATGAAAATTACACTCGGTTAATACTAGCACTTGGTTAACCTTGTTGATATTTACCGATTAGCAACTCCTCACTCAGTTGAGTATATACCGACTATAAACACTTAAAGCTCAAAACATGTAAAACCATAATGCATCTTAATTCATGCATATTTGGTATGTGAACACTTGATATAAGGAACTGTATGATAGATATAACCAATCAAAATTATCAGTTCCATACATACCTTTTCAACTTAGGTGGAGGTGGCTATGTCACCCAATCCAATGGATTAGGTGTCACTGATTGTATTACTTGACTCAGCATTATCAGTTGATGCTTTTCTCCACATAGTGTTTCTTATCCTCATGATATCTTCAATTTTATTACCATTTTCATAGATTTTTGTTTCTTGTGCTTGGTCTCTGCAATCTTTACTTAAGTGACTGACTTTGTGACAATGTAAACATCCCATACCAGTACTTGTCCAACTACAAGATCTGCTTCTCCAGTTCTTCCTCATACAGTTAGCTATAATGTGTCCATATATTGCACATGTTGTACAGTTGACCCATGTGTTATAATCCCAAGTATAAACATTACCTTTTCTTCTCAGTTGATAGGTCTTGTTTTGTTCTTTCCATGTCTAGACTTGCTTCATCTTTATTCTTCATTCTTGTGAGGTATGTCCATGCATGTTGCAAGTACGATAGTGTTTCTCCATGTAGGGTTTGTTGGGAGTTCTATTAAAATTAGATTTTCACTCATGTGCTTGATGTCCATACTTGTTACAACTATAACAATGACCATTAAACTTAGGATTGGTTTTAGGATTACCTTTAGCTTTACTTTTGCAAACATTTGATGTGTGGCCCAATTTAACATAGTGATAGCATGATAGTTTCTTAGGTCTTTGACTCTTGTAGGTGTTCATATGTTTAGCTTTCTTATATGATTCTCCTTTCTCAGTATAGCCTAATACAGTAGTACTTCCAAGTCCTCTTTGACCTATCATAAATTCATTAGTTTTCTTGGAACTATCTTTAGCTTTCTTAATCATTTCATTATGTCATCACTGCATTTTTACTTCATTTTTTAGTCTTTCATTTTCTTCGCTAAGTTCAACAATGTGTTCAAGTTTCATTGTCAGCTCACTATTGACTCGGTTCATTTCCTGACTTACAACAACCATTTGATTAGATATCTCAAAGTGATGCTCATTAAGTCTCAGTATCTTAGATTCCTTCTCTTTTAGTTTCTCAGTCATTTGTCTTATGTCTTCAACAACCAAATTTCTCTCTTGTTTAGCTTGTCTAGTATTATTCATCACATCAATCATTCTTACCATTTGTGCTTCTTGACTAATCTATAGGGCTTTCACTTGTTCAATCAAATGAAGATTTTTCTTAGATAAAATTCCTTCAGATAAGTCAAATATCCTACCTAAACTAGATCCAGTATTCTCAAATGGGACATCAATATCTTCTTCATGATAATTAGTCTCATAGTCCTGAATAGCCATATCTTTTCTTTGAGCTAGTAACTTTTTCAACTCATCCCTTGCTTGCTTGTATTGTTCAATGAATATTTTCATCTGAATCTTTTGATTCTCAATTGTCTTTTCCAACTTATATCTTTCCATCCTTAGATCTTTCCTCTTTAGTGATTAAACTTCCAAATAAGAGATCTAGCTCTGATACCAATTATTGGAATAGGAAAGATATAGTACTGAGAGGGGAGGGGTGAATTAGTACCCTCAAAAACTTTTACTGATTTAACAATCTACAATACTAGTGTCTATATAAACAACTGATTCCATTATTTGCAACTTACATTCAAATAACTTGTAAATGTAAAGTGCATGAAAATAAACAATAAATCATTCATGAAATATAACACGTGACACAAATATTTTCATTATGCAAAAAACCTCGTTAGAAGGTAAAAACCATAGTGGGGATGACACCCACAAATTATTCACTACTGTAGTAAATAAAGTATGTTAGTCAATGCTACAAGTGTGATCACTTCTGATGATCTTACCCTATTAGGAGTAACATGAGATCGATTAGATCTACCTTGTAAAAGGATTTTAGCAACACCAAATAAGTGTGCACTCGGTTAGGATATTTACAACAGATAGTTAAGTCTACTCTGTTAAGAGATTTACAATCCTGCTATGATGGTTAAAAGATAACAAAAAATATCTGCAATTGACAACTTGTATTTTTCTGAATCAGATCTATGAAACACTAAATAGATTTCACCTTGATGTGTAGTGTATTACTCTCTAGTCTTCTCAATAGCCTTGTATGTCTTTGATAAACTAAATACTATATCTGATAACTACTCAATCATGTAAACCCTTATCTAAATTATGATGTCCTATAAGCGACTACTACTTCATGATCTCCTTGTCATGTCTCCTTTTCTCTCATGTCAAAATGACATCAATTACAATTATATAGAAAATTTCTTTGACCTAATTAGGTTTATAATATCTTAGAAAACCTAAGATCTACAATGTACAAAAATAACCTAGATCTAACTATTACATAGGAATCATCACAATAATTAATGATTACATCCATAATAAATCTACCTCAATCTTGGTAAAATGTTTATAGATCCATGTAAACCATTTGCATAGAGATATGTTTCTTTGCTAATTACTATTTCATTTCCAGAACAACTTGATAAAAACTACATTTTTTTTTGGTGAATTAACTGATGCTTGATATGTAGAATGCTTGATGTTTACTCACTCGGTGCTCGGTAAACTTTGATGATCAATAAACATACTTGGTTAAACCTATATCTATTTAACTTTCAGTTTTTCCTTATGACTGGTCTGTATGAAGGCTTTGTAAGTTCAACCAACTAGCTTCTATAGCTCCATATTCTATCTTTTACTAACTGATCAGCTTAGATTACCAACTGATCTTAGTTGATACTAATGACAACACTTAATGCCTAAATAGAGATAATAGGCTACTTTTGGATGCATTTTTCTTAGCTTTTTCATAACCAGTTTTGCATTGGGATCTACTATAAGATGATGGACATTAAGATTTAGATCAATCCCATGCATGTGTGCATATGACCATGAAAAATTGTTTGTAGATTCTTGGAGAAGCGATGTGAAAGCTAGTTCTTCAGCTTCAATTAGGGATGCTACAATGTATGTAATCCTTGGGTATTCTTATGTTCCCAAATTGACTGGCTTTGTTTCCTCAATGATGATGGATGATTTCTCTGGCATATAGTCATGGATGGGGGGAAGAGGCAAGTCCTCATCTTCTAGTGCCTTAGAGAGGTTTTCACTAGAAGATATGCCCTTTATTTTTACCTTTTTTAAGTCACAATGTGCCCCATTGGGGTTTTCACAAAAGCACTCATTCTTTTCTTTTTATTTTTCAATTTTGCGGCTAAATAATTCCTCTTCCCCAAATTATCCTTTAGGGTTGAGTTTGCAGATATAGGTTGATTCTTGTTCTTGATCTGATTTCTAGCCTGATGCTCCCATGAATCTTAGGAGTTCTTCTATGCTTTGTAACTCATCAATATGCATTATGCTTGGTTGATCCCAATCTATGAGTTCAGGATGGATGAGGGGAAGTTCAATGATGTCTATGGTGAGTTGATGGAGGACATGATTTCTCAGGAGGGTATCATCATTGAAGATGTCATCGTAGGATTTCTTTTCTTCCTCTTCAGGGATGTCTTCAATCTCTACAAGGTCATCCTAGATATTCAAGAGGGTGATGTTGGGCAGATTAGTACCCCCAATTGTAGTATTGGGTCCTTGTACATGCAAGCGAGGGGTATTAAAGCCAAGGCCTTGATGTTTTGGATTTTGTGAGGCCTCTATTGGATCTTTGTTACCACCTTATTCTGGTCCTAGACCATCACCTTGATAATTCCATTGCTCTATAGAATATTTATGCAATGAAGGATATTTATCTTTGAAGTAACTAAGGAGCTCAGTGTCAGAAGGCAGGGGATCTTTGTATAGCCACCTATTGATGTCAAGGTCCATCTCTTGACTATTTATGATTCCTTGGGAGATAAATGTTAATGGTCCCAACTACTTGATTATAGGATCTACTGGATTAGGCTTTCTTTGGTGGCTTGGACACCCTTGTGTATATGAATAAAGTAGTAAGGCCCCTACTAAAAATACATCATTTAGGTTGTACTCACCATAGCCCTAGTTGTTGATCTTGATGGAAGAGAGGGTGGAAGCTAGGATTGTTTCTAGACCACTATGGGATCAGGATGAATTGGAAACAAAAGTGCCAATGTCGATTCCAAGACAATGGGTGTAGTGGGGGAATGATTCTTCCAATGCATGACAATATGTGAAGGGTTGGGGATCTGCATGGATGGTGATTTCAGTGCCTTGATGTAGAAATTTGAGGCATTGGTGATAAGTAGATGGTATGGATTTGATGGAATGGATCCATGGTCAGCCAAGGAGGATGTTATATGGTAGGTCCAGATCAATAACGTGATAGATGATATGTTGAATTGTTGGGCCAAGATCGATTGGAAAAATAATAGTACCTTTTGAGGTACACTCCATGTTATCATAGGCCTTGATAGTGATGGCATCATGTGATATGTTGGCCTATGTGAATCCCACTTCTCGGATGAACTTTAAATTACACAATTTAGGGTTGAGCCATTATCTATCATGACCCTTTTGATGGAAAATTCTCTGACCATAAGAATGATATAGAGATGGAGATTGTGGTCAGGCTCAATAGATGGTATGTCAAATAGTTTGAAGGAAAGAGCACAAGTTGCTAAAAAATATCCCACAAGGTTCTCAAATTGGATGGTAATAATGTTTATGGGGACATGTCCTTGGAGGGCTTGGTTGTAGATATCTTGATGAATGAGTGAAGTACGAACAAGGTATAGGATGGATATTTGGGTAGGTGTATTCCCAAGGTGTTCTAGAAGGTTATATTGTGCAATGTGAGATGGCATTGGATTAGCATTGACGACTGATATCTAGCCTCTGTGTACATGAAAATGTGACACTTCTGTGAATCTTTATATGCAAAGAGGCTCAAGAATGAGCCCTCACAAGATGACTCACAGCTCTCTATTTGTGGAGTGCATGGTTTTTCAGGAGGCCCTCAGATACCTATGCAAGTACACCACAGAATGAGAGATTCAAAGAGGAGAAGCAAGAATGCTAATCTCCATGAATCTTGTTCATGCATGCAAATGAAAAGCTATCTAAATGATGGTAAATGCAAGAAATAAACTATTTTATTGAATTTAAACTAAAGTGCTTTGCAATTAAACTAAAATGAAGATTAATCTATAATATGCAATCTAAAATAGTCTATATGAGATTAATCTATATGAAATTTAAGCTAAACCAATGAGATAAATCAAACATGCAATAATGAAATTGAAAGCTCTATGAAAACTTGCAGCATAATAATGATATGAAAATTCAGGGTCCTCAACTAAGAGCAAGAGGGCTCATTTTATAGCGAAATGTGGATTTGAATCCAAATTGAAGATCAATTGAGATAAATAGAAAAGAGGAAACAAAAGTCAATTTTAGAAAGTTTGTAGGAGAATGGAATTCTTTTTATTTTATTTCTTTTTAACTGACTTGTTTCCTTTTCCATCACAAGATATTTTGGAGAAGATATTTTATTTATTTAATTGAAAAGAATAATATATCTTTTAATAAAATAAAATAAGATTATATAATTTAGAAATGAATATTAATTAAATAAAATAAAGTCATTTAATTAAAAATGGATTTTAATTAAATAACATCATTTCATTTAAGAAATATTAATTTCAATTAAATAACATTAATTTATATATTTAAAAGGAATTTATTTCTTTCAATTAATTAAATAAAATTAATGAAATATTGAAACCTTAGGAAGAATTGAGATAACTGAAATGGTTACGATTTGATCAAAGAATTTGATTTGAATATTGCAACACATTGATTCAGAAAATTGATGTTGTTAAATTGAACAAATGGGGCCCAAATTCAAGGCGACCATTTTAGGGTGCATACATCTGCCCCTCTTTGACTAATGTGAGGTCGACTTGGGATCACATGCAGTCAAAGAATGGAATTGAAGTGTGAGATGGATTTGGGATCACAAAACAACCCAGATGTGTGTTTGACGGATGGGAACACATCAAGACATAGATAAGCAGACTGAAAAAGACAAGGCCAACACCTGTGAATAGGTAATTGTCAAGTCTCAAATAAGAGATAAGAATCTCAAGCAAGGTTTCCCCAAGAGAAGCAATTGATAAATTTGATAAAGTTGAATCAATCATTGAAGTTTGGTAGGTACTGCCCCCTCGTGATCGAAATTGAAATGAGATAGAGGAGAAACAGTAAATTGATAAATTTGATCAAATCGAACTAAACATAAGGTTCTTGGCATAAGATGAAAGATTAAAAAAATCACAGAACCAAGGTAGATCAGCAAGAAAGATTATGCCCCAAGGTTGAATTAGAAGAAAAGAAGTGGGGTGAAAGCGAATGGAAGATAGAAGTTTGGAAGAAATGGAAAGAAATGGAGAGAAGAAAGAGAATTTGCCTCTAGAAAGAAGATGCCCCAAAATCAATCAACTGTTTAAGATAGGGAATTTGGATTGAGATCACAAAAGAAGGTAAGGAAATGAAGATCAAAACGTGACCACAATTGACTAAATGTCCACAAGAAAGATGAAGGAAACCCTCTCAAACTCATAATGCAGCCTAAAAGTGCAAATTTAACATGAAGTATAAATAATGCAAGCTACATGAAAATGCAAAGGTGTACTTGCAATAGGGTAACATAGGATTTTTGTGTTCATCATTCATTAGAGAATATAAAAGAACTTATTTCCATCATAGGGCCATTTTTACTGGACGTCGGACGATCACACAATCATCACTAGTCACAAATGCAACTATGAAGATATGAATGTGATTGATATTACATTGGAATGTGGAAAGATTCTAACATGGGCATCAAAGACATAAAGGTCAAGATGACTGCAATGTTAGCTTACCCAATTTAATGTAGCAAAACCATGCTTGCATCAAGGCATAAACGCTAGGATGACCATAAGAATAGTTGCGCAAAAATAGTCAAGGATGATGCCTTAAATCTCCTAAGTGTGTCAAGGAGACAACAAGAGACACTGAAGAGGTTCAAGACAACACCCACAAGTAGAAAGAAAATAAAAACATGCCCCATGCCCCAAGTCTTATAGCGATGCATCATGGAGAGACTTATTAGAAAAGAACATTCAACGAAAATCAATAACAGTCAGCACACAAAAAAAATCATGACATATCTCAAACATTAAGTGTTGCATTTAAAAATTTTAAGCGTGTAAACTGATACTGAGTTCCAAGGGTAAGGATTGAATGCTTGCAAGTAGGTAAGATCACATGACCAAACTGGATAAGGCCAAGTTGATAAGTGTTGAAAAAAAATCGATGTCAAGGGTTGTGTTGAAAAAAATAGTTGGGTTGGTGTTGAAAAATACTGTTTGTGAGGTGTCCTAAAGACAAGCATATCCAAGAGACCAAAGCTAACATAGTGATGCCCCCTAGACAAAGACAAAGACCAATTCCAAACCAAGGTGACAAGGACAAGGCATGATGGAGAAAGGCTAAGTGTCGAGGATGCATGCTAAAAAATAGGGGTGCAAAGGTCTCAAGTAGCGTTCGTTTCTAGGTTTTCACCACTTAGAAGAATTTTTTCAGGACTTTTTATTATTTTTTTGTATTTTTTGTTACCAAGGCGCCTGTTTCCAGGTTTTCACCAAGGCACTTTTTCTTCTTTTTTTTGAATTTTTTGAATTTTTTGAATTTTTTTCTTTTATTTTTTTCAGCATCATATATGAATTTTTTTGGAATTTTTTGACAATATATCATTTTTTTTTTGAATTTTTTCAGGATCATATATCAATTTTTTTGTAATTTTTTTCAGGATCAATAATTATATACAAAGGATGCCCCCAGACAGAACAAGCATCAAGGATAGAACTTCTTCAGGTGCAAAACATTGATAGGCTCAGGGAGCTACTCCCTCTCTTTAGTAGATAGTAGATAGGCACCTATACCAAAAGCTGTTGTGATAATGTAGGGTCCAAGCCAATTAGGTTTGAGTTTTCCCTTTTGTTCTCTATTTTGTTGGTTCTTAGGATTCTCTCGCAGGACAAGATCTCCTACTTGGAATTCTCTAGGGCAAACCTTTTTGTTGAATGCTTTGGACATCCACTTTTGGTAGACCCTCATATGGTCAAATGATGCTTTATGATTTTCATCTAGAAGATCCAATTTTTGTAATCTCATGGCACAATAATCTTCGTTTGTAACTAGACCTTTGAGAGAGACTCTAAGTGACAGAATCTCAACCTCTAAAGGTAACACTACTTCAGCGCCGTATGTAAGGGCAAAAGGAGTAGCCCCAATTGGAGTATGAATACTCATTCTATAGGCCCACAAGGCCAGGTTTATCTATAGGTGCCAGTCTCTACCATTCTTATGAACTGTTCTATGTAAAATCTTGAGAATGGTTTTATTTGAAGCCACTGCTTGACCATTTCCTTGCGGGAAGTAAATGGAGGACCAATGTTGCTTTATCTTAAATCTTTGGTAGAGTTGTGTAAGGTCCTTATTTTTGAACTGACCTCCATTGTCAATGATGATCTCAGATGGCACTCCATATCGACAGATGATATGGTTTAAAATGAATAAAGACATTATCTTGCCTGAGGCAACAGAAAGTGGAACAGGCTCTACCCATTTTGTGAAGTAGTCGGTAGTAGTGATAATGAACTTATGTCCACTTGATGAGTTGAGATGAATCTTCCCAACAAGGTCAAAGGCCCATCGCTAGAATGGCTAGTGAGATATAGAAGGAATGAGCTCCCTACCTGGAGCATGTATCAGGTGTCCATGTTTCTAACATTTTTCACAAGACTTGGTGAAAGCTACTGCATCTATCTACATCATAGGCCAATAGTACCCCACCCTAAGCAACCTTCTAGCCATGGAAAGACCATTAGAATGTCCCCCACATATGCCCTCATGGATGTCAACTAGCGCTTGATCAGATTCCTCCTTTTCTAAGCACCTAAGAAGTGTCCCATCTAGACCCCTCCTATACAAATCACCAGAGATGAGAGAATGATGAGAGGCATTACGGACAAGGTTTCTTCTTTTAGATCGATTAAATGTGTCAAAGATGATGCCATCATGGAGATATGAGTAAATAGCACCATAGCGGGAGGATTCATGATTGACAAGGGTGAAAATGACATGGTTTTTGGGTGAGTCAAATATGGGATGGCATAGCTCTTCCACCAAGAATTCATATCTGGACTCATGTTCCTCCAACTGAAGAAGTGAAGCAAGGGTGGCCATAGCATTAGCTACTTTGTTCTCAGCCCTAGGGATTTGTTGAAAAGTGACAAAAGTAAAATACCATCTTAATGAATCAACCATTTTTTTGTAAGGTATCAACTTGTCATCTTTTGTTTGGTATTGCTCATTGACTTGATTAATGATCAGCTGAGAATCCCCATAGATATGTAGTTCTTTGATATTCCACTCTATAGCCATTTTTAGTCCATTTGTTAAAGCCTCATACTCGGCTATGTTGTTTGTACATGGGAAGAGTAACTTGTAAGATTTGGGAATAGTGTACCCATGAGGAGAGACAAACAACACACTAGCTCCAGAACCATTTTGCATGTAGGAACCATCAAAGAATAGTTTCCAAGATCTCTCAGTCATGTACATAAGATGCTTATCTAGGAAATTGACTTGAATGGGCATATTATCTTGAATTGGGAAATTAGCCAATTGATCTACAATAACCTGGCCTTTGATTGCCTTATGCTCAATATACTCTATGTCAAATTCAGAAAGAATCATCATCCATTTAGCAAGTCTACCCATGAGAGTAGCTTTACTGAGCAAGTATTTGAGAGGATCATTTTTTTCTATGAGGTGTATGGTGTGCGCAAGCATATAGTGTCACAATTTTTGAGAAGCAAACACTTCTGCAAGGCAAGCTTTTTCAATACTAGTATAATTGACCTCATAAGCAATAAGAGTGTGGCTAATATAATATATGGCCCTTTCTTTCCCTTGTTCATCTAATTGAGCCAACAATGCCCCTAGTGAAGATTTAGTAGCTGAGACATACAAAATGAGGGGTTTTCCTGGAATGGGAGGCATTAAAATGGGAGGACTTGCCAAGTATTCCTTAATTTGATCCATGCTCTTCTGGCAATCCTCATTCTAGACACACTAAACACCTTTATGCAAATTTTTGTTAAAGGGTTGTGCTCTATTGGCCAATTATGAAATAAACCTCCTTATGGATTGAAGGTGCCCTTGAAGACTCCTCAGTTGACTAACATTTTTGGGAGGTGGCATGTTTATAATGGCTTGGATTTTTCTGGGTCCACTTCTATCCCTTTGGCTGAAATGATGAATCCCAATAATTTTCCAGAAGTAACACCAAATGCACACTTTTTTGGGTTTAATCTTAGTTTAAATTGTTCCATGCGATCCAGAATTAATTCTAAATTAGCCAGATGTGTTCCTCTTTTCTTAGACTTAGCAAGGGTGTCATCCACATAATCTTCCATATTCTTATGCATCATGTCATAGAAGATGGTTGTCATAGCTCTTTGATAAGTAGCTCCTGCATTTTTCAATCCAAAGGGCATGACATTCCAACAATAAGTACCCCATGCGCATGTGAATGCAGTCTTTTCCCGATCCTCAGGAGTAATCTTGATTTGATTGTACCTAGAAAAACCATCCATCAAAGAATAGATCTCATAGCCCGCCATCATGTCCACTATCATGTCTATGTTAGGAAGTGGAAAATCATCCTTTGCGCATGCTCTATTAAGATCTCTAAAATCTGTGCAGATTCAGATGGATTTATCATGTTTAGAAATAGGTACAATGTTGGAAATCTAGTCAGCATAGTCTATGGCTCTAATGAATCCTGCACCAAGGAGCTTTTCTAATTCAACTTTCACTAAAAGAGCTATATGATGGTGCATTTTTCTCAACTTTTGTTTCACTAGTTTTACACCTAGAGCTATGGACAAATGATGCATAATGAGATTAGTGTCCAACCCTGGCATGTTTGAATATGTCCATGCAAAATTAATTTTCTTCTTTTGGAGGAACTCAGTGTAGGCTTTCTTTTCTTGAGGTGATAAAGATTCAGCTAAGTGTACAATTTTTGGAGCCTCTTCTGTGCCCAAATTAACAGCTTCTATAGGTTCAACCAATACTGATGATCTATCTTGAAAATAGCTTGGGAGACTATCAAGTACCTCATCCATTGGCGCCTCTAAGAGGTTTTCACCTTTGGATACATCTTTTATTTTTACTTTTTTTAGTTCTGACACCACCACACAGTGGTTTTCGCCATCAAAACTCTTATTCTTTTTTTCTTTCCTTTTTATCTTGTGACTAAGGTACTTGATGTCAAGTTCTATCATACTAGTAGCTAGTTCACTGGTGGAAGAGACTACAGGTTTAGTGGCATTTAGATAGCAAGTGATCTCATAGTCATTATGAAATGTCAAGAGTTGAGGCTCTTCGTAACATTGAGACCAATCAATAAGGTTGGGATCAACAAGGGGTAGGTTAATGACTAGTTCAATATTAAGGATATAGTTGATGTCATCTCTGGTGATTGCAAAATTGGAGTCTGTCAAGTATCCCTCTAAGGTGCCTAAATCAGGATTTATCCTATCAAGTGAAGAATCATCTACTAATGTGACATGTGAGTTCCAATCTTCTAATCTGACACATGACTCATCAGCTACATGAAGTTGAGAACTATAAGCTTGGACAACATCTATATCCAAGTCAACTATTGTGTCTAAGAGTGAATCCCATTCAAACTTATGAGAGTCTATTTTTGAATTATTGTGGGGGCCTTGTGATGTAGAAGTCTCAAGATTTGGAAGAGTTTCCTCTCCTCTAGCAATTTCTCAATCACAAAATTATTTGAATTATCACCATCCGTTGCAACTGGGATGGAGACACTATCCATAGTCAATCTTGCATTCATATAGTCACTATCTTTCATAGCTAGGATAGGAGGACTGTCAATTGTTAAATCTCTAGAATCTCCCCAAAAGAGATTTGTTGAAGGTACCCAATCATCTGTCATGTCTTGTTGATTTGTCAAATTTGGTACATATTCTATTTCATCTTCACTATCCCACCTATCAAGAAAGGGGATAGTGCACTTGTTATTCTTCATAAAGCCTAGGCCAACCAATTTCTTAGACTTATGTCCAAAAAGATCATGATTAAGTGGTTTGTCTCTAGCATCTAACCTATGACTAAGAGGGCCATATCCTGGATAACCCATCTTCTTGATAAAAGTATATCCTCTCCCATAGGACTTAGAAGAGGGGGAGAAATTTTCATTGTGTTGGTACTTCTCCTCTTTCTATATCCAATCTTGAATAGCTACTTCCTCTTTTTCATCTTGTATTGGTACTGAGGATTCAACAAACTTGTCAAATAGTGTCATTGCCGAAGAAGACGGTTTCATCTCCTGTGAAGGCTTTCCATAGGACCTAGGGGAAACAGGCATCTTTGCAAAAGAGTCAAGTTGATACCCCCCCATGCCAAGGTCTACTAATTTATACTTGTCTTGACAGTCTATTAAAGTTGCTTGATAATCCTATGCTTCTTGATTAAGAGGGACATGAAAATTAGCTGAGATTGAATTAACTAATAAGGTGCTATCCCCTGGTATGCAAATTTCTACTCCATTGTAGGGGAACTTAACACACTGGTGGTAGGTAAATGGCACTACCTACATGTCATGAATCCATGGTCTACCCAATAAAATGTTGTATGCAAGGGGTCCAGTATCAACAATTTGGAACAAGATATCTTTTTCAACTGGGCCAATCCTGACAGGAAGGACAACTAACCCCTTAGAACTTCATTCTCCCTCATCATAGGCCTTTATAGTGATCTTCTTTTTAGTGTCAATCACCTCCTTTGAATAGCCCAAAGTTTTTAACAAACTTAAAGTACAAATATTTATCCTAGCACCCCCATCTATCAACACGCATCTGACATGGGTTTTATGAATCATTACTTCAATGTGAAGGGAAAGATTGTGTGGATGGCTTGGGGATTTATCATCATCTTTTGAGAAAGAGAGGTAATGTGGGCTGGTAATGTGACTCACCATGCCTTGAAATTGGTCAATATCTATGTTGTTGGGGACATTTGCTGTGTGCAAAGCATCCTCAAGGTTATGTTTATGTCTAGGGGACAACTCTAGAAGCTCCAAGATTGATATTTGTGCTGGAGTTTTCTATAAATGATCTACAAGATTGTAGTTTAGTTTGGTTTTAATGGAAGACTTGGTGACATTCTTGGATGCCACTTGCTTGGGTTTATTGGATGGACCTAAACTAGGACCTCTAAGAACAATAGGGCCTTGACTCCTGGTAACAACATTAAGGGCTTGAGAAGATAACCTAGAATGAGGACCTCTCAACACCACAATAGGTTCTTTTTCAAAGACAAGGGAAGAGTCATAACCATGCGGGTCCTTACTCCTCATCATATTAACACTTGGCTCCACAACTTCAAGCATGTTTACCACATTTTTTTCCACTGTGTAAGTGTAGTTGATTGCAGCCTTGCCATCCTTTGGCTTAGAGGTTTCCCCCTTGTCATACTTAGGCAATGGCTCTTTAAATGCTTTGTGATCAACATTGGTGTTCAGTCCATCCACCTTAAGCTTTCCATTCTCAATGAGATCTTGGATAATGTGCTTGAGTTTCCAAAAAATTTCAATGGTATGCCCAATGCCATTATGAAACGTGCAGAAAGTCTTCTCATCCCACTAATGTGGCTTAATGTCAGGGATGTAATGTTTTGTGGGATCTTGTGGATGCACAAGATTATTGGCAATGAGCATTTTGAAAACATCCTCGTAAGAATCACCAAGCTTGGAAAATTGACATTTTTCCTTCTTGGGCTTCTCTTGATACCGTGGCTTGCTCTCTTGTTGAGGAGGTGCATTGAGCTTCATAGCTTGAACTACACTGGACAAGTGAAGGACACCTTGATCTTTAGGTTGGGGATTGTCTACAACTCCATCATTGACAACTTGTTTGTTCTTGTTCCAATTTTTGTTCTTTCCTTTATCCTTGTTGTTGTGTTGACCATTGTTGCCATTGTTTCTATGTCTGGTCAAAATGCCTTGTTCTTTTAGAACATCCTCAATGCGGCATGCAGTTTCAATCATGGTATCAAAGGAATTGAAGACTATCTTTTTGATCTCATATCTCATTTCAGGCACCAAGTTACTAACATGTATGTCAATCTTTTCATCCTCATGGATCATCCTAGGATACTGAGAGCACTGTCTTTTCCACCTTTGCAAGAAGGTAACAACGGGTTCCCCTTGATTTTGCTTCAAGTTGCATAGGTCCAACGTAGTAACAGATCTTGACAGATTATATGTGAAGTGTTGAATGAATCTATGAACAAGTTCTCTAAAAGTCTTGACAGGGGGAGTGATATTGGTAAACCATTCCATTGCTTGTCCTTTAAGACTTCTAGGGAGCAACCTCATCAAATAGGAGTCATCCTGATGGAATTCAAAGCTCATAGTATAGAACTGGCACACATGGTCATGTGGATCACCACTGCCATCATATTTATTGTATTGAGGGAAGTCCACCCTCCTTGGAAAATCCTTTATACTCGCACTCTTGTCGAATGGATTAGGACAGATTGAGTCTAGTGAGAATGATCTCATAGGTTGCATCATTTTCTCCATCATTTGCTTCATTTGGTGGATTTCTTCCTCTTGAGAGGGATTTTGCTTTTGTATTTTGTTGTCCACATAAAAATTATAAGGGACTCTGGCACCCTTGTTGATTAGACTTTCCAAGAATTTATCTTTGTTTTGTTCCAAATACCTATCCACATACTGATGGAAGATAGGCTCTTGTTGCATTCGCATAAAGTTTTGAGTATCAAGGTCATAATGTGAGCTACCACCTCCATGTTGGGAACCATGATGTACATGTTGGGAGTGTGGTCTTGAGTTTCTGGAAGGGGTTTGCCTCCTATAGTGAGCATATTGAGAGGCCCTTCTTCCTCTAGGACTAGGAGATCTAGAAGGGGTTCTTGACCGCCTTCTACTTCTTGGTGTTCTAGAAGGGGTGGAGGGAGAAGAATTATTTCCACTATTGACACCCCTATTGTTGAATTGGGTATTAAGTTGTTGGGGTAAAATCCTATCTTTCTCTTCTTGAGAGGCTTTCTTTTCCAATTCTAACAAAGCTTGTCTCTCCACCTCAAGAAACTTTTCTTGCTTCACAGCTTGCTCATCTAAAAAGGATTTCTTCTTGTGCTCAACCTTTTAAGCCTTTCACTTGTATGCCTTGAGGTTGTTTGAAGTGGAGAGTTTGGTCTTGAATGTTTGTACAAATCATTGTTATATGTTGCATTGACATGAGCCTCACCAAGTTCATTGTCTTGGTCTTCATGTTGTGACCATTGTTCTAGGTGATCTCATCTCTCATGCCTTTTAGCTTCTTGATGTGCATCTAGGTACCTAGTGCTGATGAGGGGTGAACTAGGTTGAGCATCATGAGATGAATTACCAAACAAAATCTTGTCTTTGTGTCTTTCATAGATATCATCAAGGGTTTGATCCATAGCTTCCCTCTCCCACCGAGTCATGGTATAACTCATATCCATACTTGAGTGGGAAGGTGCTTAGGGGGTACTCAACTCACTAAAATGGCTCTTCGGGTCAAACCAGGTTTCAGACTTACTCCTAGGTGACTGGTCAAATATTGGTTCCTTTTCCTTTCTCTTTTGACGAGTCTAAACTAGGGGTAGTTGGTTGAAGACTATCTAAGGTCACTTTCCTTGGCTCACTTGATATCTTGTTGTTACTGACATGAAAGGGAGAGTTTAGGAAAATAGGCAATCCTAGGAAACGTCAATACCAGACTAGGATAGTAAAAGTTTTCTCTTGTCCGAGAGAAATGGTGAAATAGAACTATTGCAAATAGGTGCAAACCAACACTACCACAGAGGTGCTCAATTCTTGGGTGAATACCCTAGCATGTATGGATCAGGAGGATGACCTACACAAAGTATACTGAGTTTGAATTGTATGAAAATGGGTGGACGAAGAGATTACTAGCACTCTCAAAGTGTGTTATCAAAGAGTTTGAAAATTTATCTATTTGACAAGAACAATTCCTGATTTGCCAATCTCAAGCAAAATCACTTATGAGATCAAGGATCACTAACTCAAAAGGTCAAGGACACAAGAACCCTAAATATAGAACAGGTCTCTAGAATTGGGATAAGTCACCTAATTGAAGAACTCAGTATTTCAATTTTTTGTTCATTTTTAAAGATCAAGCAAGTATATCAATGAATTTGGATCAAGCACATAAGACAACAATCAAGGAGTTCAAGCAAGCAATTGTCTTCAAACAATGAGCAAGGGGCAAAGCAACCTTGCACATGAACAAGAATAGTGACTTAGTATGCTACTCCTTAAAGATGCTACTTGTGTATGTTCTTGATAATATTTTAGTAGGCAATTAGAACACAACAAAATCCTAGCAAGCTATCTACAAGGATATACATTGCTTTTCTAAAGGGTGTCCTCAATATATGCAAGGTACGTGAGGCCCAAATTTGTAGATGAGAAGAATCAGAAATCACACAGCCGAGGGGAGATGGTAACCCAAATCTCCTCCTTCACTTCTCAAAGGTATAAAGTTCTTTGAGGCTTAGCCAAGAATGAAATCTAACTCATTCCCAAGAGAGGTGTCTTTGGATTCACCTCCCGATATTTATACTCCACTAGAACATGAGAGTTAAGGTCATCCCTTGAGGTGATGAAATCCCCAAGCAGGCATTCTAGAAATGAAAAGTAAGTAATTCACTATCAAAAAGTATTGGAAAGCACTAAAGGTGGAACACTTAATGCTTAGAGAAAATATGAGGTGAGTCCACAAGGTGGAGCAATTAACCCCTCACACAAGCTAGAAATGAGTCCACAACTAACAAAACTAGTGAGTTCTAAAAAGCACAAAAGGGTTGCCTAGTGGAACAATTAACGCTTCTTTCTATGTAGACCCCTCCCCTTTAATGTGGTGCTGACCTTGCAACCACGAGGTGGAATGAGGGGCCGGTAGATGAGCGGTCCAATAACCCAAGATAGCAATCTAGATCAATCACAAGTAATCTAAGACTGCTAATCAATACTACTCATAAGTGCAAGAGGGTTTGAATCATGGAATATTTAACTTTCCAAGTAAACATGAAGTGAGTCCACAAAGTGGTGCATTTAACTCTTCATGTAAACAAGGAACGAATCCATGCCCTAGAATACTCAATGAGATGTTTTGATATTTGAAACCAATAATTACTTAATGTTAAAAGACAAGCATGCACTTAAACACAAACTTCTATGAAAGCAAATCTATGTTCGTTTGTTTCCCATTAAGAGCATAAAAAAATGTGTTCTATGAAAAGCATATAAGCACTCAACTGGACATGTAAGAGGTTAATTTTTATGCCCAAACAAAATGTTATATGGATTGTGAGAACATACCTTAAGTCCAAAAGATCTGCAATCCAAAATTTAACACCTGCAAATGCCCACCAAAGAAAAAGAACTTAGTTCCTCACAAAAACAAACAAAAAGAGAAATTAAAAAAACTAATTTAATCTAACAAAATTTAATCTAAAAAAGAAAATTTAATTAACAAAGCTAAAATTAAAATTAAATTAATCTAATACTAAACTAAAACTAATCTAAATTAAAAAAAACTAAAAAAAAACTAATCTAAAAATCTAAATTAATTATAAAAAATCTAATCTAAATTAGGTTTAACAAAATCCAATTAAACCAAAAAATAAAAACTAAATCTATGCAAACAATTAAAAGTCTCCATGAAAAGCTAAAACTCAGTGATCTTGGTCTCTGTTACATGAAAGTCTTATGAAATTTACTGATTCTCAATACAAGAATGATTGGCACATCAAAAGATCACACACAATTGTCCACAAACAATGTCTGAAGTAGATACAAATGATTGCTTGATGCAGATACAATGATGTCTCACACACAAAGATCACTATTCCAGTTCCAATGAAGTCACACTGCCTTGCACTTGAATAAGCACAACACGGTGAGGGTTATATAAGAGAGTCGATTCACCTTCTACACAACCCAAGTATCAAACATGATGAGCGCCACAAGGAGTAGATGAGTACGGTGGCATATGAAACAGATAAAGATAATACTGAACAACAGAGCCCATGAAGGTAACAGAGGATAGAAAAATTAGATCAACATAGCTGAACTTGAGAGCAAGAGAATAATAGCACAACCGATGCAGATAACAATGATAGCTCCTACAGCTAGATAGTGCATGTAAAATTAAAAAGGAGGACCTTTCCAATATGTAGGAAGCTGGACTGCCATGGTAGATACAGATTATGCAACCTTTAACATCTCAAATTTGATCAATAAACATTTACCACAGAAAAGAGAACTCCTTTAAATGACCTTTTTGACATAAACTTAACTTTGTCGTATTTGTAATAAAATTTTCTTTGACATGCTCAACACATACATCTATTATTTAGTTGAAAACAATTTTGACTATGAATTGTGATCCATATTAGCTATTATTTAGCTGGGTCGAGGCTCTGAAGGGATGGGATTTGATTGGACTTGCTGAGACCAGTTCTGGAAAGACACATATGCAAAACATGGAAGCACAATCACGGCACAACAACTATTTGACAAAATGCCACTAATGACACAATAGTCACATAACAATAAGACAGTAATGAAGACAGTTGAATGCAAAACTTGGGTGCAAGTACATAAGCTAAAGTCCACTTTTGATGAACATAGTTTGGAATTGTGTGTCAAAGTAGCCAATGAAGCTAAGGTAGTGTGCCAACAGAGATGGTTGTCATTGAAGCGGAAATTGCTGACTCAAGATAAAAACTTGACACTGCAAAGAGGGATATATTAGAGCTTACTGAAGCTTTGAAGGCTCAAAATGAAGAAGGAGAAGCCTCTATTGCCAAAATTGAGACTATTGAATAGGCATACGAAGATATGCAAACTCAAAACCAATGATTGCTTCAACCAATGATGAGACCATCAACACCAAACGGATCAGGATTGCAGCATGTACATTCTAAGATAGAGAAGAATTTAAAAAAAATTGTCGCGTCATTAATGCTCTCTAATGAGAATAAAGCACTGGATTTTGTGTCTTGCTTTTCTTCAGTGCGTAAAAATAGATATCATGGCTGGAAACTCTATAAATCGATATCAACACCCTCAATGGAAACAACATATGCAAATCTTTAGAAACTTTCAAGCAAATGCAAATAATCTACAAACCGATTACAATTAACTTTTAAAACAAATCTGAAACTAGGAATCGATTCATATCACGGTGGGCACCAAAATGTGTACATGAAAATGTGACACTTCTGTGAATCTTTATATGCAAAGAGACTCAAGAATGAGCCCTCACAAGCTGACTCATAGTCTCTATCTATGGAGTGCATGGTTTTTCAG
Organism: Chamaecyparis obtusa; assembly: GCA_027943335.1. NCBI lineage: Eukaryota > Viridiplantae > Streptophyta > Pinopsida > Cupressales > Cupressaceae > Chamaecyparis > Chamaecyparis obtusa. The sequence goes on along the minus strand of BSBK01004407.1, from coordinate 1,085,117 downwards.
GAGGCCCTCAGATACCTATGCAAGTACACCACATAATGAGAGATTCAAAGAGGAGAAGCAAGAATGCTAATCTCCATGAATCTTGTTCATGCATGCAAATGAAAAGCTATTCTAAATGATGGTAAATGCAAGAAATAAACTATTTTATTGAATTTAAACTAAAGTGCTTTGCAATTAAACTAAAATGAAGATTAATCTACAATATGCAATCTAAAATAGTCTATATGAGATTAATCTATATGAAATTTAAGCTAAACCAATGAGATAAATCAAACATGAAATAATGAAATTGAAAGCTCTATGAAAACTTGCAGCACAATAACGATATGAAAATTCAGGGTCCTCAACTGAGAGCAAGAGGGCTCATTTTATAGTGAAATGTGGATTTGAATCCAAATTGAAGATCAACTGAGATAAATAGAAAAGAGGAAACAAAAGTCAATTTTAGAAAGTTTGTAGGAGAATGGAATTCTTTTTATTTTACTTCTTTTTAACTGACTTGTTTCCTTTTCCATCACAAGATATTTTGGAGAAGATATTTTATTTATTTAATTGAAAAGAATAATATATCTTTTAATAAAATAAAATAAGATTATATAATTTAGAAATGAATATTAATTAGATAAAATAAAGTCATTTAATTAAAAATGGATTTTAATTAAATAACATCATTTCATTTAAGAAATATTAATTTCAATTAAATAACATGAATTTATTTATTTAAAAGGAATTTATTTCTTTCAATTTCTAGAAGGTTATATTGTGCAATGTGAGATGGCATTGGATTAGCATTGATGACTGATATCTAGCCTCTACATGTGGTGACTGGACACAGACTATCTTCTCCCTTGACATGGATGACATTGACAGTGGGTTCAACTTAGGCTATGCATTCAAAAAATTTATCATACTTGATGTGGGCAGTAGTATAGTCCTTTTGGTCATCATGGTCTCCTTATTTTCCCTTGCCTTGGTTCTAGGGTGATGGATTGGTATTTACATGGTTCTTCCCAGCGTTGTGTTGTGGGAACATGTAATCCCACCCTAGCATCTTCCTATGTTAGATTGATAGGAATTTTACTTTGATACTCTAGATTACATGTTTGGACTATTATATTTCATCACGGGACATTTGATTTCATATTTTAATAGATTTTATTATTAGATAATAAATGATTTGAAATAAAATGATGAATGGTTAGAGATGTATTAATTGTGAAATGTTCATACTTTATTTATATATTTATATTGTTAATGGATCTAACCCTACTAACCTTGTTATATTTTGATTTTTACACTGGTTGATGTGAGTTTAGGATGAGGAGAGGCAGTCATAGTTACTCCTATGAGAGATCCACACGATGTTGCACTCTCCCTCCTTATTTTCCACTATGTGTGTGTGTGTGTGTGTTCATGTCATTTGATGATGTAGGATGTAGGTACTAGACATCGACTCCACCTAGCTACATAGGTCTGAGCTGCCTTTAAAATCCTCGAACTGTTGTTGTGTGAAGATTTTACCAAGCTACTCTCAAGGTTACCCATGGACTTAGATTTATGTTTAGGAGGTTACCTTAGTTGGAGGATTTGAATGCATTTTATGATGTGGTCTTGTGATTTATGATTTGATGTTGTTCTGATATTAATGTTGTGAGTTAGATTTATCCTTGTAAGTATATGTATATATTTATTATATATATGTGTTATAATTGAATGTATGTTATATAGGTATGTGTATATGTGGGTACACATGCATATACCCATACATATATAAATAATATTATATATGTTCTTTCAATTTCTTGTGTGAATGGCTTCTTTAATGTTTAATTAAAATGTATTAAATAAAAGTAAAAATAAAATTATGAGGTAATATAGAAAGCTCTTTTTGGTTAACTAGCTATCTAGGGGGAGTTGAACTCAAGACCTCCTAAAAGTTAGGCTAGTTGGATTCCAATTGTGCTATGTGCTTTCCTTGAAATATTTTTGTTTATTCTTCTTGTTATAGGTTTCTTTGGAGGTTATTTTAATTAAATTCATTAAGAAACTTTGTTAAGTGTTTACAAAAATGATCAGTTTGATTTTCCAACCAACTATGGAAGTTAGAGAAGTTTCTTTTGTTGGAAATTTGGCTAAGTAGGATATTAGAATATTGTCACTATGGAAACATATATTCACCATGAAGATTGCATAATAGTTGGAAGCAATCTTTCATGAGCGCACTAGAAAATTATCTAAGTACAATAGTGTTTACCAATCTAATCGGAGACAGTTTTGATTAGTGATGTTTAGAGAAGTAGGTTTAGTACATGTACACTTGAACATGGATAATTCTATGTATATCAAAGCCACATATGAGAGCACAATTCTATGCAACATGTACAAAAGAATATATTAAAGAATTATAGAGATAGTGTTGAGCTGACCTGAACAGAGTAGAAGAAAGAATGTGATCATATTAAGTTAAGGGATTATTTTTTTTATCAAAATAATGACTTAACTGTGTAGGGATGACATCCTAGATGTTAACCTTAAGGTAGCATGAATTGGTTTTATATTTTGAGAAGATTTTATGTATTGTAAGCCAACTGGAAGTTATTAATTGTAATAGCTTGTATATATGTAAGAATTATGTAATGTGAAATGCACAAATGATACATATAGAAATTTTAATAAGAAAAGTATGATGTGAAGTTGTATATTGTAAGAAGGAAAGCAATTATATGAAAGTGAAAAGCCTACAAAGCTAAATCAGAATAGGAAAGCTATTCAGTAGCAGTAAAAGGTTATGTACTTTACCTTTGTATTTAAAGATATCATTGTATATTGCATGTTTGGGTAGTGAGCTCATCTTGCAAGCATTCTATTTTGTAATAGAAACTCCTAACAGGGTTAAGGCTTCTAACAAGGCCTAGAGTCCTTTAACCAGGATAGAGACACTATATGTATGTAATAGACTCCTAACAAGGTCAAAATCCTTAACCAGATACTTTTGATTAGTGGATCAGTTGTGGGTATCATCCTCACTAGGGTTTTCCCTTGGCTATGGTTTCCTTGAGAACAAACATGGTGTTATGAGTTCATTTGGTTTATTTCTATGCTTTTTATTTAGTTTAGTTTCTTATGCAATCTTCAAGTTAATTTTTTATATCCATAATTGGGCAAAAGTTAAAGTTTGTGAAATACTGATTCACCCCCCCTCCTCTTAGTATTTGCTATTTCTAAAAATTGGTATCAGAGCTTAGTTACTCATAAAAAAATTATTTGGATAAAGCCTAACATCTTGAGTAAGATCTCTGTGAATATGGATCAATTGTAGAAGAATCTTGAAGAAGCTCTTGAATAGATTGATATTCTTACTGAAGAAAGAGACACTCTGAAAGAGAAATATGATGATGTAGAAAACTAAATTGAGAAACTAAAAGAAAGGATGGAAGATCTGAAATCAAAGAGAGAACCTACAATTCAAGTCAATGACTGTGATGAAGTGTCAAAACTGAAGAAAGAAAATGAGATCCTTAAACATGAGTTAAAAATTATAGATCTAAAGTTAAGATTGAAAGATGAAAATAGAAAAGATGAATCAAATTTTAAATCTGAGAATGAAGATCTGAAGTCTAAACTTAGTAAAGTGACATCTAAACTTGAGAAGTACAATATAATTGTGAAAGGAGAACTAACTTAGTCTAAACAACATCTTGAGAAACTATATTCTAGTAGTGAAAAAATTGATGAAAAAATGTCTTATCGAAAACCATATTATGATACAACTAGTCTTGGATATAATTTACCTAAGAAGATTGAGGAATGCAAACACTAATAAATTTGGGGCCATTTTGTGATGGCTATGTGTCGCCATTGCGACGGCTATGTGTCGCTATACGAATAGTGATAGACGTCGTAGTTTTTTAGTCATAAATCACGACGTCTATGGGTTTCCGTCGCAATTGCGACGCCCTACCGTCACAATGTCATTGCTTCACCCATTCAGTGCCTCCGTCGCATTGTGACGGTAGGGCGTCACAATTGCGACGGTCCTCCGAAGCAATTGCGATGGGCCTAGGCGTTGCCAATATGGCACCGCCGTCGCATGTCTTGGGAGAACCGTCGCAATTGCGATGGTCCTCCGAAGCAACTACGACGGGCCTGGGCATCGCCAATACGGTGCCACCGTCGCATCTCTTGGGAGGGCCGTCGCAATTGCGATGGTCCTGGGTAGAATTTTAAAAAAAAATTTATTTAATACATTGCTAATGAACCACATTAATGCTTTTTTCCTTCAACAAATGAGGACAGTCACTCTAAAGACAACATGATAATGTACACTCACTATAAGTGTACATTATCATGTTGTGTTTACAGTGACTATCCTTATTCGAGTGGCAATTACACAAGGGACAATCACTGTGAGATGTCCTCATTTGTGACAAGGACAGTCACACATGAGGACATCTCACAGTCACTGTCCCTTGTGTAATTGCCACTTGAATGTATTGCTATTCAACCACATTAATGCTTTTCTTCTTCAACAAATGAGGATAGTCACTCTAAAGACAACATGATGATGTACACTCACTACAACTGTACATTATCATGTTGTCTTTACAGTGACTGTCCTCATTCAAGTGGCAATTACACAAGTGATGCAGAGTGGTCTGTAGAAGTGGTTAGCAGAGTGCATAGGGTTTCACCAAACACCTATCTCCACTAACCTTGGAGACCAAATAATTGTTCACACACCTTCTCTTTGATGCCCTAGGACATCTCAACTCATAATACAACCCTCTTATTCAGCCCAATATGCTGCTATTACACCATTCCCATCATTTCATCAAGGAACACTTCACTGTTTCCTGCAAATCATCAGCCTTCTCACACTAGTGCTGCATAGAATAAGTTAGATTTCTATTTTACATGTCAATAACAAGCCTCCCATGAAGTCTGGGCCCTTGGGATTCATGGGAGGCTCATTTATTTAAAGAAAACCTTTGACTGTTACAGAAAATTAGTAGAAACTGCCAGTTTATATGTTAGCAGGCGTAAGTACTTCTTCAAAATAGAATTAAAATTGATGCAACAGTGAGTAGAATGTAGTAAATAACCTTTCTAGTTCATAAACATATCATTCAACAATGAAGAATTCAATAAAACATTGAAACAACATTAAAATGAAAGCTAGGACTTACTAGGACTTTTATGACTCTTGACTGGCAAAGTACATTGTTCATTACAATATGCCATTATTGGCCTTAAAATTTCCCAGTTGACATGTAGGGTTGCCTTTGATCTTCTGGTTCCATCTTGTTCCAAGGTGTTCCTAGTTGACTTGATAGGTGCCCCTGCACCAACAAGGGATAGTCACTGTGAGATGTCCTCATTTGTGACAAGGACAGTCACACATGAGGACATCTCACAGTGACTGCCCCTTTTGTAATTGCCACTTGAATGTATTGCTATTCAACCACATTAATGCTTTTCTTCTTCAACAAATGAGGACAGTCACTCTAAAGACAACATGATAATGTACACTCATTGCAACTGTACATTATCATGTTGTCTTTACAGTGACTGTCCTCATTCAAGTGGTAATTACACAAGGGACAATCACTGTGAGATGTCCTCATTTGTGACAAGGATAGTCACACATGAGGACATCTCACAGTGACTGCCCCTTGTGTAATTGCCACTTGAATGTATTGCTATTCAACCACATTAATGCTTTTCTTCTTCAACAAATGAGGACAGTCACTCTAAAGACAACATGATAATGTACACTCACTATAAGGACAGTCACAAATGAGGACATCTCACAGTGAATGTCCCTTGTGTAATTGCCACTTCAATGTATTGGTATTCAACCACATTAATGCTTTTCTTCTTCAACAAATGAGGACAGTCACTCTAAAGACAACATGATAATGTACACTCACTGCAACTGTACATTATCATGTTGTCTTTACAGTGACTGTCCTCATTCAAGTGGCAATTACACAAGGGACAGTCACTGTGAGATGTCCTCATTTGTGACAAGGACAGTCACACATGAGGACATCTCACAGTGACTGTCCCTTGTGTAATTGCCACTTGAATGTATTGCTATTCAACCACATTAATGCTTTTCTTCTTCAACAAATGAGGACAGTCACTCTAAAGACAACATGATAATGTACACTCACTATAAGGATAGTCACAAATGAATCTCACAGTGACTGTCTGATGTAGAGGGAAGGGTGGTGGTATCAAATGCACAAGTAGGTTTAGAAATTTTAGAGGTTAGACACTTGGGCTTATTCAACAATCTTAAATACTTCAAGAACTTGACTATCAAGGCTATCCTAAAGGATGGATTTGAGTTTTAAGGCTTCACTTTACTTGGTTTCAAGATTTTGAGACTCTCACTCAATTCCCATATCCCATTTCACCAATGTTCTCACAAACTAGTCACAAAAAGCTTAACAGGCTGTCTAAACCTTGCAGCAGACTTAAAAAGGGAATAATTCTAACTTTTCTCAAAACATTTGATGAGGTAACAACATTTATGGATACCCTCTTTGGAGTTCAACAACATATCAAAAGTTTTTATACTGTTGCTTTGGACAAACACCCTTGTTCGGCACTACTACCCTGTTTCAATGCACTAAAATCTACTAAATTTTCAAAGGAAGTATGGGTTAAAGATCTCCTGGCTCCCAACTCCTAAACAGTGTCTAGTTATGTCTCCAATTGCTCAATTCCAAAAGGAATTAGACACAAATGCTCTGCAACTACCAAACCCCAATTTGTTGTCTTCGAACCCTGTCAACTAGGGCTTCCTCAATCTACTGTCTCCACACGACCCTGCAATGAATTGGTGGCAGATTCACCATCAAATGAACATTGTATACTATTCCCAAGCATTAAACATATTCCTTATGTGGACAGATCGGCCACTGCTACACCTTAGCACACTTCCAATGCCGTTTTCCACTGTTCTTGTTTGTGATCACACTGTTCTCCCACGCGGTTCTGCATATATTTAGATTAGAATCATATAATACAGGTTAGAAAATGTCATTCCATGAATTAGGCCTATCAATTCATGGAATGACCTCAATCACCCCTAAACTTCTACTGTAACAGAAAACTAAGATATAGAACGTTGTTTCAAGACAACTTGTGCGACAACAAACTTAATAGATTGTAACACTCATCAATCTGCAATTCGAAGGATAACAAATCTCCCTCAGAGCATATGGAATTCGATCAATTAAAAATGAGATTCAAAATGAATTAGTTTACATAAACTAGATGCTTTATTACTCACTGTTTCCCCAAAATGGTACACACAGGTTCACTGCAATGTTTGGAAACATAACAAAAGCAAATGAAATGATTAAAGAACCCTGTCAAAGCATTTCAATTTCAAACCAAGCCAATAAAGTTTCAAAATAGAAATCAAATTGCAAGAAACAACAGTCTTGTATTGCTTGTCAAGCACAAATTAATACACCAATCTCCTCTTTGTTTAGTAACAGAGCCTTTATCTAAATATAAAGGATTCTAATATAACTTCTTCTAATAGATTCAACTATCGACCAAGTGTTACACCTTGAAACACAACTAACTAAGAACTAATCTTCAACCAACTTTCGTTGAGTTGAATGTTTAAACTTAACACATACCAAACTAAAACTAGCCGTTGGATTTTGAAAGTTCAAAATTCCAACTTACAATTTATTAAATTCTTTAAAACAAAAGACCACTAACTTACTAATTTGGATCTTTTATGATCATTAAACTCTTCTAGACTCCAATTGTAGTGCTTGGACAATCTTAGTCCATTATAATTTGTCTTTTAGTCCTATTAAGGACATTACAATTTAATTGAAGAATTGCGATATTTTACTAACATTATAGGTGCTAAGATCCACCAAGTGATCTGTTGTCCTTGATTAAGCATTCCATCCTCCTGTTTAGCCTTGATGTTCTTTGAAGTCTCCTTTATCTTCGACCATGGATTAAATGTTGGAGGTGCTCCTGCACCACTATCCCTTGTGTAATTGCCACTTGAATGTATTGCTATTCAACCACATTAATGCTTTTCTTCTTCAACAAATGAGGACAGTCACTCTAAAGACAACATGATAATGTACACTCAATGTAAGGATAGTCACAAATGAGGACATCTCACAGTGACTTTCCCTTGTGTAATTGCCACTTGAATGTATTTCTATTCAACCACATTAATGCTTTTCTTCTTCAACAAATGAGGACAGTCACTCTAAAGACAACATGATAATGTACACTCACTGCAACTGTACATTATCATGTTGTCTTTACAGTGACTGTCCTCATTCAAGTGGCAATTACACAAGGGACAGTCACTGTGAGAACTTCTCATTTTGTGAAATTACACAAGGTACTTTCTTGTCAACATATGTTGTATACTGAACTTGCAACTCTATTCTCTGATTATGCATTATAGTTGGGTGTTTTCTTATGTTGTTTCGTGATTGTTTTGTTGGTATTTTTAGGTAATTCAATGGATCTCATTGATGATATTGATGATGATGATGATGATATTGAAATTGAAGGAGAGATTATGAGGAGGAGAAGACTCCTGCCTGTTATTGTAGTTGTTCTTGCCACCCTTGTCGCGGCCATAGGGGAGTGTATAAAAGAAGGTAGTTGAAAAATGCGTAAGCGCACAAGAGATGCAATTCCTTTTTATAAGCGTGTTATCAACTCCAATGAGACGGATTGCCATGACCAAATACGCATGACTAGATGATCTTTCTTTAAACTAGCCAATATTCTAAGGCAAAAAGGAAGCATCAAAGATACAGAATTCCTCACGTTAGAAGAACAATTAGTCATGTTCCTCCATACTCTTGGCCACAATCTAAGGAATCGTAAGATTGCCCATAACTTTGGGCACGCTGGAGAGACAGTAAGCTGATACTTCCACAAGGTCTTGAGGGCTATCTTGGCGCTCCATTTGGATTATTTTATACCCCCTAGTCCAAACACTCGGGAAATTACTGGGAAGGCCCGTTTTGATCCATACTTCAAGGTATATCTCTCAGTGGTTTAAGTTTGTTTAGAGTTTTAATCCTATTATTGTTTGATTAGACCTATGATTTATTTGAGTACAGGATTGTGTGGGAGCAATGGATGGATCCCATATACCAGTCATTGTGGATATCAACTTGCAAGCTAAATATCGTGATAGAAAAGGCAACTTGTCACAAAATGTTATGGGAGTGTGTTCATTTGATTATAAGTTTCAATACATCCTTGCTGGTTGGGAAGAGTCTGCTGCAGATAGCCGTGTTCTAGCTTCAGCTCTATCTAGAGCTAATCCATTGGTAGTTCCCCCAAGTTTGTAAAATATGATTATATTATTGAAGCATATGAAAAATAAGACAACGTAGTAGGGAAACCTGCTAAATTGTCTGGGATAGCTTTTTAGTCCCTTTGGAAGGTTGTCAGTAGTGCCTTGACGACCTTCACGATCATAAATTACATAATTAGTAAACAAAAATCACAATAGAAATATATAAATTACAAACATAAACCATTAGGTGGAATGACATTACCTCGACGATTAATTCTATTATATTCCAACTTCCATAGGCGAGGTGTCATTCTTCGTGGCTTTGATGTAGTCTCTTCTTTCCCATTGAAAAGATGTTTTTCCATACTTTGATACTTATGATTCCTATGGAGGAAGTGTCTATACTCATCAAACACCTGCTTTCCTAAACTTTTTGAATGACGAGATTTCATCTTTGGACCACAAACTGGACATGCAAATTTTCCCTTTGTTTGAAGACCTACAAGATAATGATATAATTGGATTATTAAATATGTTGATTTTTATAATTAGAATTATCATGCGCAATTTGAATTCACTATAACATACCACAAAAATGTGTTAGCCCTGGGGCATCATGTATTGTCCATACAAGTATTGCATGGAATTGAAATTGTCTTTGTCCTATTGGTCTAGACACATCATACATAGTGACACCGTTCCATAACTCCACCAACTCGTCAATAAGAGGCTCAATATATACATTCATATCTTTAACTTGATATTTACCTACTTGAATGAACAGTAACATTACATAATTATTGTGACCATTTTACTGTAAGATTTGTAAGTACATGTAAATTAATAACTATCAAATGATAAAATACCTGGAACAATCATTGCCAACATAATGTGCTCCCTCTTTATTGACATCCACGGAGGAATGTTATTGTTGATAACAAAAACAGGCCACACCGAGCAAACAGATCTCATCTCTCCAAATGGATTGACACCATCCGCTGCCAATGAAAGCCTGAGATTACGAGGTTCTTCTTTGAAGTGTTGCCACTTTTCCTCTATGTGCATAAATGCCGAACCATCCGCAGGGATTCGAATAATGTCATCTCGACTTCTATTGCGTGCATGGTAATCCATAAATTGTGCCAAGCTAGTACACCTGAATAATTGTCGCATCCGTGGAATAATGGGGATGTAATGAAGAACCTTGTGAGGCACCTTTTTTGTTATTTGATCTGTTCGATATCTACTCGTATGACATACAGGGCATTGTGTTGCAAATTCATGTTCTTTATAATATATAATATGATCATTGGGACAAGCATGTATTGCTTGATACTCCATTCCAATATCTTTCATAATAGCAGATAATTCTCGATATGAGCAAGGTAGAATATTTGATGGTGGTAACAAAAACTCGCCTATCAATCTACAGCAAAAAATATAAGTTGTTAATATAAACAATATTAGTGGTACATTATTCACCCTTTGTTAACTATAAAGACATATATGACATACCTTAACATACGTGACATTTTTATGTTGGATAAACCATTCATAACCTTCAAGTTCAACAACAACAATACAGCAGAGAGAAGAGTTGTTTGGGAGTCTTTGTATAGGGGCTCGTATGCCTTCTCAAGTAGAGGTACATCAAGGCTATCATCATCATCATGATCAGATCCGCTTGGACTAAATGTGTCATGGATCAATGTATTTATACCATCATCTTCAATTGTGTTTTCTGGTGCATGATCATCATCTTCCATGGGATCATTATCTTCACCTTGGATATTCGCACCCCCATGTTCCTCCATATCATGTACTTCCCTGGGGAGATCAACCTATATAAAATTGATTAACATAAATAAACCATGATCTTCAACTCATCATCAAGTGATTTCATATGTATATAAATTGTTAAAATGATATAATGAACAACTTACCAGTGGATGATAGTCATGCCCCCCTTCAATGTGACCATTCTCCCTACAATGTCTCTTAACTGTTTTGATTAGCAGTCTTCTACGGTTTAAGCCCTTACAAATTTTGCAGGGACAATAATATTTTCCATCACCTTTTCTTTTCAAGTTAGACCACAATCTAGCGATTGTCTCCCTATTTTGTTCTTCACTTATATTATCTGACATGATCGTTCTTCGTAGGAAGCAAAAATTGGGCTATGAAAACTTCGGTCTACAACTTTCAGTGACTAAGCAAAATTGTCAAAAGTACACAAATCTTCTTAGACCTAGTTAAATCCTTTAATATTTTAAAAGTCTAGTTAAAATATACATTAGATTAAAAAATATATAATTTTCATGCCTGAGCGCGCGGCTACGACTAGTGCAATGGTCTTCTTGCTTAGCTCTAAAAGCTCTCTAGCAATCAAAACATATAAGCTACAAGGCCTAACAGCAATTTCAAAACATATAAGCTACAAGGCAAGACATATTACATGACATGGCAAAAGGATTAAAATATACATTAGATTAAAATATATACAATTTTCAAACCTGAACGCACGGCTATAACTCGTGCAATGGTCTTCTTGCTTAGCTCTAGAAGCTCTCCAACAATCAAAACATATAAGCTATTAGAATTCATTAACTTTCTGTAATTGGAAAACTCTATTTGATATTAGACCGTAAACTACTACTATTCTCTCCATAAGAACTAAGTACAAAATTCTTTCAAGTTCACATCCATGATTCCCTTTAGATTAAAATATACAGCAAAAATAAGCTAAAAGTCTAGTTAAAATATACATTAGATTAAAAAATATACAATTTTCAAACCTGAGCGCACGGCTATAACTCATGCAATGGTCTTCTTGCTTAGCTTTAGAAGCTCTCCAGCAATCAAAACATATAAGCTACAAGGCCTAATAGCAATTTCAAAACAAGGGTCATCAAAAGAACCAAAAACAATGTGTGCAAACAATACCTTGTGAAGTGGTATAGACAATTAGAAGATGCTACTATGTGCTAGGGAACTTCTTAGAACTGTTGGTATATTCTTACAACTTGTTACACCTGGGATATTCTTCTCTGTAGATGCTACTGTGTGCTGTGGTCCAAACGGGCCCATAAATGTGGTTGAATAGAAATACATTCAAGTGGCAATTACACAAGGGACAGTCACTGTGAGATATCCTCATGTGTGACTGTCCTTGTCACAAATGAGGACATCTCACAATGACTGTCCCTTGTGTAATTGCCACTTGAATGAGGTCAGTCACTGTAAAGACAACATGATAATGTACACATACAATGAGTGTACATTATCATGTTGTCTTTACAGTGGCTGCCCTCATGTTGTATATTCTTCTCTGTAGATGCTACTACGTGCTAGGGAACTTCTTAGAACTGTTGGTATATTCTTACAACTTGTTACACCTGGGATATTCTTCTCTGTAGATGCTACTGTGTGTCATGGTCCAAACGGGCCCATAAATGTGGTTGAATAGCAATACATTCAAGTGGCAATTACACAAGGGACAGTCACTGTGAGATGTCCTCATGTGTGACTATCCTTGTCACAAATGAGGACATCTCACAGTGACTGTCCCTTGTGTAATTGCCACTTGAATGAGGAACAAGGAGGAAGTGATACAATAATAGGGGGGTGATCATTTTAAAATGTGTTGGACAACAAAAAATGCTATGCACGGGGTAAAACATGGGCTCAAACCTTAAGAAAACTAGAGACTAACAACAAAGAAAATGTACCTCATGATACTTATTGAGCTTAAAGCATAAATAACCTACTATGTACAAGATGGAAGGATAAACTATTAATAGAAATGTTTAAGATGGATCCTATTTATCAATATCTCAAAAGGATTACCTTCCATGTTTTCCAACTCAAAAACATAATTTTCTTTGTAGCGAGAAATATGAAAAGGACCCTCCCATAAGGCATCAAACTTTGTATGTTGACTTGGATTGGCTGCTCTTTCATTGTACTTCAAAATCATATCATTTTTCTTAAGAGGGGGATTGCATACCTCTTGTCAAACCCACATTATACTATTCTTTGGTGATGTGTCAAGGCATTATAAGCATTCTCATAAGCTTCTTGTAGATTCAACAATTTTACTAATATGACATTCATCGCACCATCTTCCTCTACTTCAATTAATGTTAGAAGTTGTAGAGCTAGGATTTCCATTGATATAGGAAGAACAACTTCTATTCCATTGGTGAACTGGTGCCGGAGCACCTCACACAACCAATTTGGAGATGGAGATTATACAGACTTTCAGGACAAATCAGAGGGATGGAATACATAAACAGGGTCAACAGGTCAATTGGAGGATCTTAGCACCTTTAATGTTATTAAAATAATGCAATACTTCAATGAGTTTGTAATGATGTCCTTATTAGGACTAAAAGCTTGTTTACAATGGACTGAGATTGTCCAAAGTTCAATAATGTTCTAAGAATCTAGAATAGGCTAGTGCGGAAGTTTAAGTCTTTTGGAAAGTTTAATAATCATAAGAGATCAAAGTTAGTGAGTTTAGTGGTCTTTGGATTAAAATAATTCAATTAATTATAAGTTGGAATTTTTGAATTTTCAAAATCCAACGGTTAGCTAACAATGGAGGGAGTTAGTATTTAGGATTTAGTTAGGCTCAAACTAAGCTCCAACTGATGAAAATTGGTTGGATTAGTTTTTGAGAAGTTATAAAGAATCTTATATATATCTCTGTTACGACAAAGAAGGGAGATATATATGGACTGCAACAGTAAGAAATATAAAACTCTTAGTTTTTGCAACTCCATTTATCTTGGAAGTCTTAGTTTGTTTGAACTAACACATACATGAGTTAGAAGGATTTCTTTCATCCATTCTAAACCGTTTTGAATGAGTTTACTTTGAATTTGCTGTTGCGCGGGTGTATGGATTGGTGAAGGAAACAGCGAGCAATAAACTTTAATTTCTGCAAGTTCCTTGATCTTTTAAGTCTCAAATCATTTGGTTTGATTATTCAATTATTCTTTTTATTGAATGAGTTTACTATTATATTGAGACTGTTGTCGCACTAGTCACTGCTAAAACAGTCATTCTTTTGTCTAGACTTGTCATTGCAGTAGAGTTTTAGAGATAATGAAGATCATCCCATGAACATAGAAGGCCTAATATTCATGGGATGACAATAACTAACTTGTATTATGAAGTACTGACATTGCATATGCAAAGTTTTGTGGAAAACAGTGTGATCACAGGATAAACTGTGGGAAATTACCGTGAGTTGAATGCTAATGTATAGCAGTGAGTGATCTATCCAAGCAAGGGTGGATTGTTATAGTTTGGTTTTATACCTCCCAATTGCATTTGTTTAAAAATCGTTGGAGGTTTTTAAACAAATGCAATTGGGAGGTATAAAACCAAACTCAACCACTTTTGCCAGCGTTCTTCAAGCATATGCCAAAATGGGATCTTTAGAACAGGGTAGGGAAATTCACCAAAAAGTAATTGAAGATGGGTTTTTGTCAAATATAGTGGTGGTGACTACCCTGATGGACATGTATATAAAATGTGGAAGCATACAAAAGGCACGCGATTTGTTTGCAGAAACAACTGAAGCAAGGCACGTGAAAGTCTCAGAATCTTGAATCCAAGTCAGTGAAAGCTTTGAAAACCAAATGCATCTTATTAAGTATTGTGGGGAAGCATTCTAAATAACCAAAGCCGCTAACAATAAATTCAACATAGATATGTCCTCATTTCTAGGTATTTTAGCTCTCTAACAGCTGAATACCAGATTAAATAATAATGACAAAAGAAAAATAAACCCAACGTACTCAGAAATTGTAGCTGTGATTTTACGGAGGGAATCTCTCTCGGCGCTGTTGAAAACACAAATGACAACCCGCTTGATTTCGCGAAGGGAATCTCTCTCGGTGCTGTTCAAAACACAAATGACAACCCGCTTTGTTCAAAACACAAATGATAACCCACTTGATTTCACAGAGGGAATCTCTCTCGGCGCTGTTGAAAACACAAATGACAACGTTCCTCTACATTATCATGTTGTCTTTACAGTGACTGTCCCTTGTGTAATTGCCACTTGAAGGAGGATAGTCACTGTAAAGACAACATGATAATGTACACTTACAGAATGAGGACAGTCACTCTAAAGACAACATGATAATGTACACTCACTGTAAGGACAGTCACAAATGAGGACATCTCACAGTGACTGTCCCTTGTGTAATTGCCACTTGAATGTATTGCTATTCAGCCACATTAATGTTTTTCTTCTTCAACAAATGAGCATAGTCACTCTAAAGACAACATGATAATGTACACTTACTGTGAGTGTACATTATCATGTTGTCTTTAGAGTGACTATCCTCATTTGTTTGAACTAACACATACATGAGTTAGAAGGATTTCTTTCATCCATTCTAAACCGTTTTGAATGAGTTTACTTTGATTTTTCTGTAACATAGAAGGCCTAATATTCATGGGATGACAATAACTAACTTGTATTATGAAGTACTGACATTGCATAGGCAAAGTTTTGTGGAAAACAGTGTGATCACAGGATAAACTGTGGGAAATTACCTTGAGTTGAATGCTAATGTATAGCAGTGAGTGATCTATCCAAGCAAGGGTGGATTTTTATAATGTGGAACATTGTATAATGTTTGTGAGATGGTGAATCATCCACTAATTTGGATTTGAAGGGTGTAGAATTAGGTGATTGAGAATGCCCTAGTTAAGAAGGGTTTAGAGCCAAGAATTGTGGGTTTGGGTGTTGCAGAGCACTAGAGACTAATTCCCTTTGGAATTGTTTGTTTCAAAGTGTAAGAAGACACTGTCCAGGGATTAGGAAGTGTTAGGTGGAATTTATCATATACTTCCTTTGAAATTTGGGTCATTTTTATACATTAAAACTAGAGGTACAGTCATAGAACAGGGTAGGGAAATTCACCAAAAAGTAATTGAAAATGGGTTTTTGTCAAATATAGTGGTGGTGACTACCCTGATGGACATGTATATAAAATGTGGAAGCATACAAAAGGCACACAATTTCTTTGCGGAAACAATTGAAGCAAGGCACGTGAAAGTCTCAGAATCTTGAATCCAAGTCAGTGAAAGCTTTGAAAACCAAATGCATCCTATTAAGTATTGTGGGGAAGCATTCTAAATAACCAAAGCCGCTAACAATAAATTCAACACAGATATGTCCTCATGTCTGGGTATTTTAGCTCTCTAACAGCTGAATACCAGATTAAATAATAATGACAAAAGAAAAATAAACCCAACGTACTCAGAAATTGTAGCTGTGATTTTGCGGAGGGAATCTCTCTCGGCGCTGTTGAAAACACAAATGACAACCCACTTGATTTCGTGGAGGGAATCTCTCTCGGTGCTGTTCAAAACACAAATGACAACCCGCTTTGTTCAAAACACAAATGATAACCCGCTTGATTTCACGGAGGGAATCTCTCTCGGCGCTGTTGAAAACACAATGACAACGTTCCTTTTTTTTTTGCACTTATATCCCGACAACGTCGCAATTGTGACGGTGTCGGGCTATATTTGAAAAAAAAAAGCCAAAACCGCTTAACATTTCCCTATCGTCGCAAATTGCCGTCGTAATTTCACCCCAAATGTATTAGTGAAAGAACTAGATCTAAAACCCTCTGAGAGAAAAGATGAAAAGAAATCTCATGAAGCTAACAAATCTAAAGACATGCCTAATCCACCTAAGGAAGATGAACCACCTAATGATATGCGAAGTGAATTCAAAGGTAGATGTTTTTAATGTAATACTTTTGGACATATGAAGAGAGATTGCATAGGTAAGAAATTCAAACATATCTCTCGTTATTGTTATAATTGTCATGGTTTTGGAAATATAGCTATTGATTGTAAGAAACCTAGATCTAATGATAACAATGGTAGTAGAATGTTTAGAAATACTAACCCTGCAGATAAGAGACCTATTGGAGACATGAACAAAAGGAATGAAGTTTTTCGTTATAGATGCAACAAGATTGGACATATTGCCATAAATTGTAGATCACAAATCAGTCAGACAAGACCAAGATATGGAAACAATGGAGTAGTTTGTCAGATATGCAACAATTTTGGTCACACAACAAGATTTTGTAGAATGAACAACATGAGAAACCCTAATCCTAGAAGCTATACAAGGAGAAATGTGAGCACAAAAAAAAATCAGTGAGGATGTTGTAGTAACTTGGAAGAAGTTTAATTTGTTAAAGCCATAGATCAAGAGAACACATTTAGTATACCAGGAAATCAGAAGGTGAAGTACCTAAAAGTAAGTGTGAGCCACTTCCTAATTCATCTCAAATCACTTAAACATTTATTTCATGAATTATGTGTTAGAGTAAAGTATTAGAATAGTGTAGAAGTTAGAATAGATTGAATTGAGTCATGCAAAGTTAATATGAGCTAGTATATGATATTGTGAAGCTATGGTTAAGAGTGCATCAATTTATGAGTATGTATAAGAGTACACAAAAAGAATGAAGTTTTACAGGTAACCAAGAACAACTTTTTGGCATGAAGCGAGAAATAAATTTAATGCGATGTCAAAATCTTGAAAGATTTGAAGGATAAAATCATATTATCAGTATTAGATGATCATTCAAGCGATTACAAGTGATAAAGAGATACTATCAGTTCCACCCTTGACATCTCTTGCAGCCCCTACTGAAGAAATTTAGGAAATAGATGAAGAAGTTGAAGAAGTGGAAGTACAAGAAGTAAGGAAATCTACTAGATCCTCCTCCACCACTCCAACCAAAAGAGTTAAGGAAATGGCAAGAGGACCAAGTAAAAGAAAGAAAACTATATTTACCCTAGTAAAAAGGAAAACATTAGCAGTGAAGGTAGATGAAGAGGCAAGAAACAACAAAAAGAAATGGAAGTCAAAGATAAATAAAGTGAGCCCTTTAATCATTAATGAAGGTGATTTCACTAAGTTGAATAAATATTATGATTTATATGACAATTTTGAGAAATTGAATTTAGAGAATGCAGTTATTAGACATATGATCCTTGTAGATAAGAAGTTTGATGATACAAAAGGCAAGATCCCTGACAATATTTTTGAGAAGTTAGTAAAAATAAAGAAAAGAGAAACAGAGGAAGATAATGGAATAAGAGAGAGATATGTAAGGAAACTATGTGTAATAAAAGATAAGTAAAATTTCAAGGAAATCATGAAAAATCTAAGTACCCATATGAGGAAGAAAATGATAACTATACTAATAATGGGAGGCAACTATGAGGAGATTAATAGAGAAACAAAGGAAGTGGTTGTGGAGGTTATGACCTCTAGACCAGGTGAGAAAATTAGTGAATCTAATCAAATGGTTGAAGAAGAACATCAGACTGATCCATCACCAGCTCTGCCATCCTCCATCAACATTGAAAAGGAATCTATGAATGTTGAAGGAAAAAAATCACTCTAGACAATGAAGAAAATCCCTTCAATGACCATGAAGTTGATGTTGGAAATTTGATGGATGAACAATAGGACAAAGCAGAGAACAAATAAGAAGATATTGAAAGTAGAAAGGTAGAAGAAAAAGAAGAAACACAAATTGATACAATAGTAGAAGAACAAGAAGTTCCATAGGAACAATCAGTAATCATTTCTAAACCTAAGGACATAGAAGTAACAACACAAAAGCCACAAATTGAATCAGTGTTTGCAAGCCTAGGACAAGAATTTGATGATGATGATCAAATAGAGTTGATCTCATCTCTGAACAAAATCATAGGAAAGAACAAGAAGGTGAAATATTGGAAGGAACACTACTTAAGGTAACAAGTAAACTACAAAGTTTAATATCAAGTCAAGTTAGTGATGTTGATGCTAATGCTCAATAAAAAGAAAAAGAGGTAATGAAAGACTTTGACATAGAATTCACAAACCTATTTGATGTAGCAATAGTAAAAGCACAAGCAACTCATGATGCTTAGATATTTCAAGTTGTATGTCAGAATATCAGAAATGACCTTGACAACTTGGATATATGTATAAAAAAGTTGAGAAAATGCATAGAAAGAGGAAATGAATTGTACATTTAGTGTACACAATCAGATAGCCACACGTCTGAGATATTAGAAAGATAAAGGTAAAAGAGGCAGAACTACTAGTGACAGTAAACCTTTTGCAAAGCCCTAATGTGAAGATCTCAAAAATTGAGAGGAAAACAAGTAAGATCTTTGATGATATGAGACTTCTAAATGATGAGAAGGAGAAGAAATTGAAAAGATTCTCTCTACTAAGAGAGCATGTATCAATGAAAATAAGTATTCTTGAGAATCAATTAGAAGAATGTCTTTCTTCGAAGACATCTTATGGAAAATTTTCTTATGTAAATCTTAAGGCATGTGAAATTGTATCTTTTAGACTATGTGCATTTCTCAATGTTTCAAATGTAGTGAAGAAGTCATGGGACAAAGAGATAGAGAGCCTGCAAATCAATTTTATAGATTGTGTTGCAAGCCTTCCAACCTTGCAATATTGAATTTATGAGGTAAAACAATTTTTGATACTAAAATTTTTTACACATTTGTCATTGTTGTCAAAGGGGGAGTAGTATAAGTAGAAAATTGTATGTATAGATATTATATGTATAGAATGATGTATACTCTTAGGGGGAGTATATATATTTTGGAGATATAAGTATTTTGAGTATAAGTAGGAGAAATAAGGAGTTATGTATGATCCAAATTTTTGTATGGCCACAATTTTGTAATTTAAGTTTTTGGGACTTAGCCAATTTTACCATATGTTGCCACCAATGACAAAGGGGGATATTGTTGAAAATTTGGCTAAGTATGAAATTATAATTTTGTCATTATGGAAACATATATTCACCATAAAGATCACATAATAGTTGGAAGCAGTCTTACATGAGTGCACTAGAAAATTATCTAAGTACAATAGTATTTACCATTCTAATCAGAGACAGTTTTGAATAGCGATGTTCACATAAGTAGGTTCAGTGCATGCACACTTGAAAATGGATAATTATATGTATATCAAAGCCACATATGAGAGTGCAAGTCTGTAAAACATGTATGAAAGAAGATATTAAAGAATGATAGAGACAGTGTTGAGCTGACCTGAATAGAGAAGAAGATAGAATGTGATCATATTAAGTTAAGGGATTATTTTTTATCAAAATAATGACTTAACCATGTAGGAAAGACATCCTAGATGTTAACCCTAAGGAAAAATGAATTGGTTTTATATTTTGAGAAGAGTTTATGTATTGTAAGCTGACTGGAAGTTATTAATTGTAATAACTTCTATATATGTAAGAATTATGTAATGTGAAATGTACAGATGATACATATAGCAATTGTAATAGTAAAAGTATGATGCGAAGTTGTATATTGTAGGAAGGAAAGAAAGTATATGAAAGTGAAGAGCCTACAAAGCTAAATCAGAATAGGAAAGCTATTCAGTAGCAGTAAAAGGTTATGTACTTTACCTTTGTATTTGAGAATATCATTGTATATTGCATGTTTGGGTAGTGAGCTCATCTTGCAAGCATTCTAGTTTGTAATAGAAACTCCTAACAAGGTTGAGGATTCTAACAAGGCCTAGAGTCCTTTAACCAGGATAGAGATACTATATGTATGTAATAGACTCCTAACAGGATCAACATCCTTAACCGAATACTTTTGATTAGTGGATCAATTATGGGTATCATCCCCACTAGGGTTTTCCCTTGGCCGGGGTTTCCTTGAGAACAAACATGGTGTTATAAGTTCATTTGGTTTATTTGTATGCTTATTATTCAGTTTAGTTTCTTATGCAATCTTCAAGTTAATTTTTTATATCCATAATTGGGCAAAAGTTAAAGTTTGTGAAATACTGATTCACCCCCCCCCCCCCTCATTATTTCCTATTTCTAATAGCTTCCTATAAAGAAACTCCTCCAACCATATAGTTGGAGGTTAAATATTTGTGTTTTTGGGAGATTTTGGGATTAGAGGTTTTTAGAGAGAATTTTGAAGTTGTTTGTAAATATTATTCTGAAAAGATCATTTTTGAGGTTTTTGTGAGGTTGAGAGTTCTCTGGTTTTGTGAGTTCTAGTGTGGGGATTTTTTGTGAGGAAGGAGGATTTTTTGCTGGTGGAAATCTATCTAGGAGGCTGCCATTGCTTGGAGATTTGTAGAGTGTGTTCCAGTCGCTTGAAGAGGATTCTTTGCAGGACCCCAGGTAGGGTCTGAATCTAGGATGAATTATTTATTCTTCTTGTGTGTTTGTTTTTTAATGTGTATTCTATGTTACTATATTTTTATATGATATATATACTATGAGTTAAAAGGAAATTTAAATGCTATGTTTTTTGTGTGTTCAAACTATGCATTTGGGAAGTAAATTTATGAATGTTTGTATAGTTTTTGTTGTAAAACCCTTCCTAGAAGTTTAGGAATGACCTTTTTTTATGTAGGATGGTGTCTTTAATTTTTATTGAATGGTTTAGGGAAGTTAGGAAAAATTAGGGAAGGGTTGCAGTCATATTTCCCCATTTTTGCTTCTACAGGCTTCTCTGTGATTTGTAGTTTTATTTGATTATACTTCTATGAGGATTATTTATTATTGAGGATGTGTTATGGATGTGGTACTAAGGTCCTTGCATTAGGTAGACCTCAGTAAACCTTTCCTAGGCACTCTCCACAGCTAAAAATGTCAGTTTTAGGCATTTTTGTGAAGTTTTGAGTTTAGTTTTAAAAGAGCATCCTACAGTGTCATACAACTTTGTAATCATACCCATATGAATCTTTTTCAAATTTCATATGGGAATGCATATGTTTTTGTATGGTTTCCCATACAATGTTGTTTGGGGTTTTTGAGGGTTTCAAGGGCTCAAAATTTACAGATTTTAGGCTTAGAACCTCTATAACTTGTTCCATGTGATTAAGATACATTTAGTATCACTTATGAATGTCTATCCATGGTTTTTTTGGAATTATAAGATGTTACTTATGTGATTTCAGAACTTGGCTTATGTTTAAGTTCATAATATGAGGGTAGAACCCATCTTGGTGGCCTAAGTGCACAGGGGGGCTTCCTATACCTACAAGATGAACCTTTGGAAGTACTTGATGGTTTCATGGATTGTGTGTGTGTGGGTAGAGGACTATGTACCCTAGGTGACTGGCCCTCCATAGGTGATGGAACCCTAAATTAGTTGTCATAGAATCCTATGGGTGGGTTAGTAAAAAGTGATAACCTAATAATGAATCTGGGAAAGGGGGGAAACAAAAGATAATGAAAGAAACCTAATAAAGTCCACATAGTATTGTTGGAGTATCAGGACCATAGGTAACTACTAGGCTAGATCCCTATTCAGAAAGGGGGGACTAGGGTTACATGGTTCCAAGGTAGATCCCAATGCATAGGATATGTGATGACACTCACCTAGAGGGTATGCTAGAAACCTAACCCTTGTGTATAGTAAAGTGATACCTTTTTATGTTTTGTATTTTTTTTCAAGCTATGTTTTGTAAAGCCTTAGATTTCTTTAGGCTATCTGAGTATCTTGGTTCTATCTCCTGGTATAGGGGTGGAACTTTATTATTTTCACATGGTTGGGTGGCAAATATATTTTGAGGTATTGTTCTTGGTTCGTGACTTGGATGCGTTCAGTTTCATGCAATGATAAAGATCCTTCTAATTTGTCTCATGTATTCTTAATAGAAAAGATGTGAAGATATTTATGTAAGCCTTCGGGCCATTCATTTACTTAAAATATGTTAATTGAAATCATTATCATAAATTGTATCTGAAAAGATCAAGGCAATGCAATCAAGGAGGGATAGCTCTAGGGTTTTATTTCAAGGGATATTATTTGTAAGTTCAAGTTGAAATGAAAAGTGTAATGTTGAAATTATCTTCTCTATCTCTCCTATGTTGAAATAAAAATAAATGTTTCATATGTAAAGGTTTAAATGTGAATTGTAAAGGAAGATATTCAATGTGTAGGAAAAAGAAATGGAAATGAGTTAGGAAGTAAAAGATATAATTAGGAATGAAATGTTACTTTCTATCTCTCTCTTATTCTGAAATGCAAAAGTAAAAGAAAGGAATGGAATTCATTTTAAGTAAGTAATCAAATGCAATTATTAATGCTGGTAAATGAATTTGAATAGGGAACCTTAAGGAATGTACTTGTGGATGTAATAATGAAATGATATAATGTTAGAAAAAAAATTGTTAGTTGTAATTTTAGGTCAAAAGACTTGATTCCTTATGGGTTCCTGGCAAGGACATTATATTTGGTATCAGAGCCCTAGTTGCTACACTAGGAGCTTAGGGTCTATTTGTGTTTAAAACTCAAACTTTTCTACATATTGAAATCTCACTTGAAACTAGCACCTAAAAATTATATTACACCACTCTTTTAGGATACTTCTCATTACCCACATAAGAGATAATGATAGATTTCAAGAGTCTTTCTAAAGATCTTTCCCAGAGAGTTCCCATGGGGAATATGAGGGAGGACATGATCAAGACAATCATAGAAATGAGAGTTAGAGTAATGAATTAGAAGGAACCCAACTTAGACAACTTATGCAACAACTTTTGCATAGACTTGACAATCTCAAAAATAGAGTCAATTTTGAAGAAGAAAACTAAGCTCAACACCAAGACAGGGAAAGTGATATGAGCCCTATGAGAAGGAAAGCTATGAAATAATTGGAGGACAAGGATACTACTCACATGAGGAACTTTCTCAAAGTCAAGGTACCCTTTTCTATGGAAAAAAGGGGAATCTACAAAATAAAATTGGTTGTTTGACCTTAAGAGGTGTCTCTCTATGCCCCCTTTTAGCAGTAATGTCAAGGATAAATGTGCCATTATGAATCTAAGGAAATTTTCATCTACCTGGTTGCATATGGAAGAAGAAAAACTTCAAATCACCATCAACACTATTTCTTGGGAATTATTCCTAGAAAGATTTAAGGATTGATTCATGTCTGATCAGTGGAGACAAGGAAGAGCAGGAGAATTTCACTACCTTAAGAAAGCAAACATGTCGGTGGAGGAATATGAAAGTAAATTCTATGAACTTAAGCCTTTCTCAGGCTATAGAGATGATGGACTCATTCTTATCCAATATTTCATCAGAGTTTTGAATGACCGAGTATCAGGAGATGTGGTAGTCTTAGAACCCAAGAATCTTTGGGATGCCATCACTAAGGCATACCTAGTTGAAAGAAAGATCAAAGGAAAAGGTGGCTACTCTAGTGGCCAAACATTCAATGTTGGATTAGGTTCTAAAGGAAACTTTGATCAAGGAAATTCCAACTCTAAGAACCAACAATCATCTTCCAAAGATGGAAAAAACTTCCCTAAGAAGAAGTTTTAGAATAACAACCAAAGAAATGGGAAGTTTCAACAACCCCAGAACTGAGGCAATTATCAGACAACAAAGTTTTTCTCCTCAAAAATTCCAAAATTCTTATAATTTCAATAGAGGAGGTTATCAACAATCTAAAGCACCTCCTTCAAAGATATTTGGTAAGAATAATGGGTGTTATTCTTGCGGGAAACAAGGGCACATTGTAGTTTGCTGCCCTCAATACACTAATTTCACCGATCAGAATCACGTAGTTTCAGAACCAACAATGGGAGATGTTGGTTGGTATCATAGGGTGTTTGTTGTAGTTGAGCATAGACAAGCTGATCACTAGAATACAATCATTAGGACTTCAGGTTCACTAAAGCGTAAAATTATTTCTATTCTCTTTGACTCAGGAGCAACTAACTCCTTCATATATCCTTCGTTGATAGAAAAGTGTGGGCTAGAAGTAGTAGGGAAAGGAGTTAAGTGGTAGGTAGATCTAGCCTCAGGGGCTAAAATGACCACATATTTGTGTGTGCAAAGTTGCAACTTGGGATTAGGACTCTTCTCTACCAATGTTGATCTTCAAGTTATTCCTCTTGGATCATCTAGAGTTGTCCTAGGAATGGATTGGTTGGCAGCTCATGAAGCTAGGATAGATTGTAGAAGGAAACTCATTCATTTCTTAGATGATTTGGGAAAGCCCAACACTATTGTAGGAATCTAATGACCTATATCACTCAGGCTGATATCAGCTATGCAACTTAAGAAATGCATGAGAAAGGGATTACAACTTCTTGCAATCTCAATTGATGACTTGGCTGATAAGGAAGATAGAGAAATTATACTTGAGCATCCTTTACTTCAATAATTTTCCAATGTCTATCCAACTGAGATACCTAGAATGCCTCCTAAAAGAGACATTGATTTCTGCATAGAGTTGGTACCAGGAGCCAAACCTATTTCCAAAGCTTCATATCACATGACTACTTAGGATTTAAGTGTGTTAAAATTTCAACAAGAAGAACTCTTGGAAAAAGGTTTCATCAGACCAAGTGTGTCACCTTGGGGAGCTCCAATTATCTTTGTTAAGAAGGATGGCTCACTTAGGTTTTGCATTGACTATCGTCAACTCAACAAAGTAACCATTAATAATTGGTCCTAGATTGACAATTTATTTTATTAGATGAAAGGAGCCAAGGTATTTTCCAAGATTGATCTAAAGTTAGATTATCATCAGTTAAGGATTCATGAAGCCAACATTCACCGAATAGCTTTTCATACTCAGTATGGGCACTATGAATTTACCATAGTACCTTTTGGTCTCATAAATAAACCATCAGTATTCATGAGTCTAATGAATTGGGTATTCAAGACTTTCTTGGATAATTTTTTTATAATCTTTCTAGATGATATTTTGGTGTATTCTAAGTTAGTGGAAGAATGTGAACAACATCTTTGACAAATGTGTTGCAATGTCTTCACGAGAACCAATTGTTTGCAAACTTGGAGAAGTGCAAATTATTTCAAACTAAAGTTAAGTATCTTGGTCACGTCATCTCATGAGAAGGTATAGTAGTTGATCCCACCAAGATACAAGCTATAGTTGAATTGCCAACCCCCACCAATGTCTCAGAGCTTCATAGTTTCATGGGTTTGGCCATATACTACAGATGCTTTGTCCAAGGATTTTCTAGAATATTTCATCCCATCACTTCCTTGTAGAGGAAAGGGAAGAAGTTTGTTTGGACTGAGAAATGTTCGAAAGCTTTTCAAATCCTTAAGGATAAATTGACTAGTGTCCCAATTTTGTGTTACGAATAGTCCCAAGAGATAACTAAGAGGGGGGGGGGGGGGTGAATCAATTATCTACAAGTTTCAATTATTTATCCAATTAAGTATACTTAAACTTTAAACATAAACACAAAGAAAGAACACTTGAACACAACACCAATATTTTGGTTACGGGGAAACCCAAATAGATAAAAACCCCAGTGGGAATTGACACCCACTAATAAACTGCACTAGTGTATAATTATCCTTGTTAGAAGATCTTACAACCTTGTTAGGAGTTGATCTTGACAATGCAATAAGTATAATGACCTGGTCAAATTTTGGGCCCTATTAGGAGTCTTTTATGATTGACCCTATTAGGGGTGAGGATGCATTGTCCAAGAGCTCATTGCTCAAAAGGGGTGAAGGCTACAACCTTATGAATAATAGATACACACTATATCTGGATCTTGGTGAATTTTGAGGTAGACCTGGTATCTTGATCAGTTCCAATGAATATTATATAATCTTTACTTGGTTAGATAGACCTTCTATTGATGGCTCAACACTTCACACTCTCTGCTTTGCTTTTCTCTTTCAACTCTGAACCATATCTTAGCAATCACAAATGACTGCCTATAAATATCTTTCCTCTAAATGATATAATCAAGTTGGCCTATTAGAACCATCTTGAAATCATATTAGAGAAACAATAAAACTCTCCAATCATATCTCAGTTGACTCTACTAAGCACGCAACACAAATTGGGACCTATCCAAATCAATGAGTGTAGACGCATGCTACACATTGTCAGCTCTACCAAATTAATTGAATCTTTCTCCTCAAGATAAATTACATTATGCACCCTTACCCAAACATTCTTAACTCCTCTGATCACTAATCCAAGTGTGCATACTGAAATGATAGGTGTAACTCCTATACCAATATAATCTCTGTCAGCTCTTCTAGATAAACAAAGGAAACTGCAACTAGTGAATGGCGACTGCATAACTTCACTTCTACTACACATCAAACTCTACATCCATGAATGGAGTAATGCCAACATGTCTCCATCACATATCCAAAGGTGTAAGGCTCCATGATAACTGTATGGACAATCACACATAGAACACTGTCTGTAACTCTGTCAGGAACACTACTAACACAAGCTATTACATAATTGTTTGTACTAACAATTAACCTATGCGTTCATGATATCATGCTGATAATATTTTCATGCTACATATACTCAAAGCTTACTGCATAAGTCTTCTACACATGCTTCTTACCATATGTTGTCATCAATGACAAACATATAGTCAGCACTAACTTGCTGGAAAATCTCCAACAATCTCCCCCTTTGGCATTGATGACAACATATGGAATGAAAAAAACCACCAATCCAACTAACCAATTATTTTATAACATTCTCAATTTCCTCATCAAAAATCCCCCAAGGATGAATCCTCCATCTCCTACAATATTCTTTAATATTCTTCATTTCCTTAACTAAACTACTTCCATGACTGAATACTACTATCTTTTTATGCTATATATTTTTCTTCCTTAATTCTATATGTACTCCCCCTTTAATGATATTTTTCATGACTATATACTACTCCCCCTTTGTCATCAATGGAAAAGGGTGCAAAACATTTAAGCTCTGGTGCTACTCCTGAAGTAGAGTAGTCAACCATCCATCAGTCACTGAGGATTGATGCTCTTCCCACTTGCTCTAAGCAAAATCAGGGAAGGGAATTACTCCCAACTTCTCCCTGAGATACTCAAAAGTATCCTTTGGTAAGGGCTTTGTGAATATATCTACTAGTTTTTCCTTTGTACTCACATAATCCAATTTGACTTCTTTCTCTACCACTTTCTCTCTTAGGAAGTGATACTTAATCTCTATGTGCTTTGTCTTTGCATGCATCATAGGATTCTTTGACATGTTGATAGTGCTAGTTTTATCACAATGAATAACAATAGGATAATCAATTTGAATTCCAAAATCCTTTATCATTTGCTTGATCCAAATAATTGTAGAACATTTCAAGTCTGCTACAACATACTCTGCTTCTATTGTTAATTGAGAAATATAATTCTTCTTCTTACTTGTCCAAGTGACAATTCTATCACCAAGAAACACTGCTCCTCCTAATGTACTCTTTCTATCATCAATGCATCCTACCCAATATGCATCTATATATAGATGAAGCTCAACATTCCTTGAGTTAGGATACCATAGACCATAATCTATAGTGCCCTATAGATATCTGAATATTCTATTTACTACCATGAATTGACTTTGTTTAGGCTTTGTTGCAAATCTTCCAACTATGCCAACTACATTAGAAATATTAGGTATAGTTTGAGTAAGATATATGAGTTTACCAATCATAGACTTTTACAATGTTATATCTACTACTTAAGAGTCATCTTCTTTTGTAAGCTTGCATCATGTTATCATTGTTGGAAATATAGATGGAGTAACTAAAAGGGGGGGTGAATCAGTTAACCACAAAAATATTACCACAGATCCCATAGATGTCTTATTAAATCATTTACTATTGTTATATAGAGAAATGTTGAAAATTCAGTTATTGCAGTGAGTATTAATTATAACTATTCTTAAGCATTCATCAGTGATTAACATACATGAATAAAGAAAATATCATGAACACAAGAGACACCAGATTTAACATGGAAACCCAATATGGGAAAAACCACCAATGTAACTAGTTACTATTTTTCACTCTTCTGAAGTGAGCCCTATTAGGAGCCAGCCCGGTTAAAGGTTACAAAACACACTATTAGGTGTGACCTTGTTAGAGGATTTAATCACCCTATTAGGAGTGGCCTTGTAAGAGGTATTGAAACAATTCAATAGAACTGTCACCTTGTTAGAGGATTTGCAAAATGGCTGTTAAACCAACTCGGTTAGGAGATTTTGAAATCACTGCTACAATGGTAAGAAAGTAACAATGAAGTGACCTGAATAATGATGCAACTAAATTGCTGATTATAGATCTCTATTCGGCTTCACTAGATCCTTCCTAATCAAATATATCTCTACTACTCCTCAAGGATATCTAATCATCCTTCAAAATTTTCTCACACTTTCCTTCTTTTCACTTGCACACTTTTAATTCACAACTTGACCATCTATATATATATATACCATTTGGATTATCAAGTCAGCACTAATAATCATTACAAATATTACAATAGTCGGCTGGAATAAACAAACTTTATTTCTCAAATTAACAAAATCCTTTACTGGGCTGACCTTTCTCGGTAAACACTAATCCAAAAAGATTTTCTTTGGTGACCGAGAGAACTCGGTAAGCACTACGAATTATGCAACATCCTTTGGAGAGCGAGTGAACTCGGTAAACACTAAATTTCCTTTGATAACCATGGAAGCTCGATTAACACTATTTTCTATCATACTTTTCTTTGACGCCTGAAATATCTCGGTAGATACTGAAAACTGCCTGCTGACCGAATGAGCTCGATAAATACTGGGAACTGCTTTGCTGACCGACTGAGCTTGATAATTGATATGAGATTTGTGTGACATCAAAGACAACACACAATTAATCCAACAATCTCCTTCAGACAATTGCATCCAACAATCTCCCTCTTTGGCATTGATGGCAACACAACATGTCATAGCACAATGAAATTTCATAGAAAACATAGAGTAAGGAACATATCCTAAGCTTCATTCTAATTCTCATCTATGAGAACTCCCTCTATCAGCAAACTTCTCTTTTTGACTAAAAACTCTCCAAGAAAACTCTCCCTCTTAGAAATCTCTTGAAATATGATGATAAACTCTCCCTCTTTGACAACACATGCCAAAGACAACACATACTAGGTGAATAGCAATGTACCTTGAGTACTGATTCATATGCAATGATTCCTTGACTAAGCTACCTCAACTGACTGATCTTCAATATGCTCTAGTTGATGCATCACTAAAACTTCATTTAGTGAGCCTCAGATAGGGGAATGACCCCTAACTTACCTCTTAGATACAAGAATGCATCCTTAGGTAGTGGCTTGGTGAATATATCTGCAATTTGTTATTTTGTATGAATATATTCCAATCTGATTTCCTTGTCCTGCACCAATTCTCTGACAAAGTGATATTTTATAGCAATGTGATTGATTGTGGAATGCATTACTGGATTCTTTAAAATATTTATTGCACTTGTATTATCACAAAATATAACAACTAGTTCTTTGATCTCAACCTTCATGCCTTCCAATAACTATTTAAACCAAACAATATTAGAGCAGTTTACTACTGCAACAACATATTCTACTTTTGCTGTGGATTGGGATGTGCAATTTTTCTTTTTACTAGTCCAAGATACCAACCTCTTACCAAGAAAGAATGTTCCACCACTTGTACTCTTTCTATCATCAATGTTTCCTGCCCAATCAACATCAGTAAACACTTTTCAGTCTAGATTGCCTCCAAATTTATACCACAAGCCATAATCTTCAGCTCCTTTCAAGTATCTCAAGATTTTTTTGATTGCCATCATATGATTTTCTCTGGGTTTTGTTGAGAATCTTGCTACTATACCAACTGCTAAGGCAATATCAGGCCTTGTATGAACTACATACTATAATTTTCCTATCATTGATCTGTATAAGGTCTGATCTACTTTTTTGAATCATCATCTTTGGTAAGCTTCAGTCCAGTACACATGGGGTTACCAACTGGTTTTGCATCTTCCATACCAAACTTCTTAAGTATTTCCTTGATGTATTTAGACTGAGTAATGTAGATACCATTCTTGCTCTGCTAAATTTGAAGACCAACAAAAAACTTTATCTGACCAAACATAGACATTTTAAATTCTTTGTTCATTTTCTTTGAAAATTCTTTGCACTGATCATCATTACCTGTAAACATAGTATCATCCACAAATATTTCTGCCAAAACAATTCTATTATCTGGTCCTTCTTTGATGTATAAACTATTGTTATCGTTAGCTCTTTTGAAACCAATCTGTATAAGATAGTTATGTAATCTTTCATACCATGCTCTAGGGGCTTGTTTCAGACCATACAATGCTTTGTATAACTTGCAGACCATATACTTTTTCTCTGGATCAACAAAACCTTCAGCCTGCTCAATGTAGACTTCTTCATCAAGAATACCATTGAGAAATGCAGATTTTACATCCATCTGATATACCTTAAATCCTTTATGTGCTACATATGCAAGTAGAGTTCTTACACCTTCTAATCTTGCAACAGGAGAAAAATTCTCTCCATAATCTATACCTTCTTCTTGAGAATACCCTTTACACACTAATCTAGCTTTGTTTCTAGATACTTGACCATCATCATTCAGCTTGTTTCTGAATACCCATTTTGTTCCAATTACATTTTTGTCTTTAGGCCTAGGTACAAGAGTCCATGTCTTGTTTTTCTCTATTTGTTCTATTTCTTCATTCATAGCCTCAATCCAACTTTCATTTTTCAATGCATTTTTAACATTTCTAGGTTCAAAATCAGTAAGTAAACATGTACCTTTTAGTTTACTTCTTGTCATAGTACCATCTGATTTGTTTCCAATAATCTGATCTGGTGTATGATGCTTCCTGACATACTTGGCCAATATAGGTTCCTTGCCTCTTGAATGAGTTACATTGTCATCTTCTTGAATTTCATCTTCAAGTTCAGTTTGCTCGGGCTTGGTAGATATTTTCTCGGTAGCTTCAGGCTGAGACTCAGTTTCTTATGACTCGGTTTGAACTTCTTCTTGTGACTCAGTTACTGTACTGGGCTTGGTAGATGTAGTTTCCTTATTGACAGATGTGTCTGGCAATGTATCAGGTTCAATGTAAACAAATCTTTTGTAATCCTCTAGTTCGTTTTTTGCTTTCTTCTTTAGTCTTTCCTACAAACTCATCAACTTTCACATGTGCACTTTCTATGATTTTGTGAGTAGACAAATTCAGACATCTATATGCTTTACTTTTGCAAGAATATCCCAAAAATATTCCTTCATCACTTTTTACATCAAATTTTCCTTTTCTAGATTCTTTTAAGATGTAACATTTACTACCAAATACTTTCAGGTAACTTACATTGGGTTTATAGCCATACCATAACTCATAAGGAGTTTTGAATGTGTCTTTCCTCAACTATACTTAGTTCAAGGTATGAATTGCAGTGCTAATAGCTTCCTTCCAGTATTTCATAGCAATGTTCTTTTCAATCATTAGAGTCCTTGCACAATCCGTGATAGATCTGTTCCTTCTTTCAGCTATTCCATTCTGCTTAGGAGTTCTTGGAGCTAATACCTATCTTTTGATTCCTCTTTCAATGCAGAAATTATTGAATTCATGGGAGATGAATTCACCACCTCTGTCTGATCTTAAGCACTTCATTCTTTTCCCTGTTTCCTTTTCTACTCTTGCCAAATACCATTTGAATTTCTCAAATGCTTCTGACTTTTCTCTTAAATACATAATAGTCATCATTCTAGAGTAATCATCAACAAAGAGAATAAAGAATTTTTCTCCAGTATAGCTTTCAATTCCAATAGGTCCACATAAATCAGTATGCACAATATCCAAAATATCTGTAGACTGATAGTTTTTACTTTTAAAGCTAGTCTTTCCCATTTTACCAATCTGACAATTCTTGCATAGACCAACATTAGGTTTCTTCAAAGTAGGAATACCTCTTACTTTCTTGAATTTGCTTATTTTCACCATATTATCAAAATTTACATGACATAACCTTTTGTGCCATAACCAACTTTCTTCAATTTGAGCAATAAAACATGAGCATTCACCAAGATCAAGATAAAACAGGTTACCTTTGGTTTGTTTGCCTAAACCAATCAGTTTTCCTTTGTCATCCAGCAATCTTGCTTTTCCATTCATGAATTCAACCTTGAATCCAATGTTGATTAGTTGTGCTACACTTAGAAGATTATGCTTTAGTCCTTCAACCCAATATGCATTATCACATATAAGTTCTTTGGTTAATGAAATTCATCCTCTTCCTTTTATACAACAAGGTTCATTATTTCCAGACCTTACATTACCACATCATAGTCTTCAATGTGTTCAAACTTTGTTCTGTGACCAGTCATATGATGTGAGCATCCACTATCTATAATCCATGTATCATTTTTGCTTATATGAGAGATAAGTGCCATCTCATCTTCATCATCATCAGATTCATCTTTTACAGCAATGGAGACAATTTCTTCTTCACTATCATCAGAATCCTTAGCCAAAAAACATGTTTTCTTACCTTTCTCCTTGAATGATTTGAAATTTTTCTTGCCATTGTACTTGTGACCTTTCTTCTCATCCTTGCTTTGCTTGTTTGGGCACCTAGCTGCAATATGACCAATTTCTTCACATGAAAAATAGATTAAAGGAGTTTTACCTTTGTATTTACCTTTGCCTCTAGTATATTTCTTTGCAAGTAATGCTTCAATAACTTCAAGATCACTATCTGAACTTTCCTCTGATTCTTCTTCACCTTCTGACTAGATTTTCTTTCCTTTCTTAAGTGAAAGTTTGGCCTCAAATGCTGATTCAATATTTTTAGAAGTTGGAACATAGTTGTCATAGTTATCCAATTCAAAATTTGTCAATCTTCCAACTAAGGCATCCAAAGTTATATTGTGATTTTGTTCACATCTTCTTTCTTGAATAGCAGATACTCTTATTGCATAGATAGGAAGAAATGTTCTAAGAACCTTACTTATAATAGTTTTATCATCAATTTTTCCTCCAGAAGCTCTAATTGCACTAACACTCACCTTGATCCTTTCAACATATTTTGCAATGTTTTCATCTTCTTTCATCTTCATCTGATCAAACTGTCCTCTTAGGCTTTCTGCTTTGGCTCTCTTCACATTGTCATCACCACCATAAATTTTCTTCAGGTTGTTCCACATTTCATAAGTAGTTGTGCAGTCTTTGATCTCATCAAATTCTTCATAGCTAAGAGCTGATGCAATGTCTATCATCATGGTGTTATGGTTCTTTTTCTCTACAATGTCTTCAACAGTTAATGTGCTAGTAGGAACTGTATATTCTTGATCAATATATTTGCATCCTGAATCACCAATGGAAGCCAGATGAAGTCTCATGAGACCTTTCCATGCTAAAAAGTTATCTTTGTTAAGCCTTGGAATTTCTCTCTTGTAAGACATTCTGATCTTTAGCTTAGGTCCTTGAAACCCTTCCTACAAGCACCAAAGGCTCTGATACCAATTGTTGGAAATATAGATGGAGTAACTGAGAGGGGGGGTGAATCAGTTAACCACAAAATATTACCACAGATCCCTTAGATGTCTTATTAAATCATTTACTGCTGTTATACAAAAAAATATTGAAAACTCAGTTATTGCAGTGAGTATTAATTATAACTATTCTTAAGCATTCATCAATGATTAACATACATGAATAAAAAAAATATCATGAACACAAGAGACACCAGATTTAACGTGGAAACCCAATATGGGAAAAACCACCAATGTAACTAGTTACTATTTTTCACTCTTCTGAAGTGAGCCCTGTTAGGAGCCAACCCAGCTAAAGGTTACAAAATACATTGTTAGGTGTGACCTTGTTAGAGGATTTAATCACCCTATTAGGAGTAGCCTTGTAAGAGGTCTTGAAACAATTCAATAGAACTATCACCTTGTTAGAGGATTTGCAAAATGGCTGTTAAACCAACTCGGTTAGGAGATTTTGAAATCACTACTACAATGGTAAGAAAGTAACAATGAAGTGACCTGAATCATGATGCAATTGAATTTTTGATTACAGATCTCTGTTTGGCTTCACTAGATCCTTCCTGATCAAATATATCTTTGCTACTCCTCAAGGATATCTAATCATCCTTCAAAATTCACTCACACTTTCCTTCTTTTCACTTGCACACTTTTAGTTCACAACGTGACCTTCTATATATATACCATTTGGATTATCAAGTTGGCACTAATAATCATTACAAACATTACAACAGTCAGCTGGAATAAACAAACTTTATTTCTCAAATTAACAAAATCCTTTATTAGGCCGACCTTTCTCGATAAACACTAATTCGAAAAGATTTCCTTTGGTGACCGAGAGAACTCAGTAAGCACTGTGAATTCTGCAACATCCTTTGGAGAGTGAGTGAACTCGGTAAACACTAAATTTCCTTCGATAACCATGGAACCTCAGTTAACACTATTTTCTGTCATACATTTCTTTGACGCCTGAAATATCTCGGTAGATACTGAAAACTACCTGCTGACCGACTGAGCTCGGTAAATACTGGGAACTACTTTGCTGACCGACTGAGCTTGATAATTTATATGACATTTGTGTGACATCAAAGACAACACATAATTAATCCAACAATCTCCTTTAGATAATTGTATCCAACAATCATAGGTGTACCCACTAGATTGCAATCATCCATCTTGAACTTCTTCAATATCTCTTTCACATATTTAGACTGATTAATGAAAATACCTTTCTCTATCTATTGTACATTTAATCCCAAAAAGTATTTGATAGGTCCAATCATGCTCATCTCAAACTTGGTCTTCATCTCCTTAGTAAATTATGCACTAAGTTTGTCATTACCCCCAAATATAATGTCATCAACATATATAGCTACAAGTAGTAAACCTTCAGATGTCTTTATGATAAACAAATTACAATCTGCTACTCCTTTCTTGAATCCAATTTTTTTTAGATATCCATCAAGTCTATCATACCAAGATCTAAGGGCTTTCTTAAGTCTATAGAGGGCTTTCTTCAATCTGCATACCATATTAGGCTTGTCTGATAGGGTGAATCCTTCTGGATGCTCAATGTATACTTCTTTTAACTTTCCATTCAAGAATGCTGACTTAACATCCATTTGATAAACTTTGAAGTTTTTGAATGTTGCATAAGCTAGAAACAACTTAATAGATTCTAATCTACTCACAAGTGCAAATGTGTCTGAATAATCAATACCTTCCCTTTGCACATATCCCTTACATACTAACCTTTCTTTATTCCTTACTACTGTACCATCTTCATTCATCTTGTTTCTTAATATCCACTTTGTTCCAATCAGATTCTTATCACTAGGTCTTGGGACCAATTCCCAAGTATCATTCTTGATAATCTGATCTAGTTCTTCTTTCATAGCATCATGCCAATCTGAATCATTACATGCATCTTCAACACTGAAAGGTTATATCTGAGATAGTAAACATACCGCTTCATTTCTTGTTGAACTCTTTTCTTTTGATCTTGTTGTGATTTTACTACTCTGATCTCCAATGATGTCATCCTTAATTATATCTCTGACTAATTTTAATTTGAGGATACATATGCATAAATTTTGAAAAGAATTGTGTCTGAGTTGAATCCAAAAAATGTTTTGGATGTGGAACACAAATTCAACTCCAATCCTCCTTCTTACAACATCTCTTTGATTAGGAGATACCCGTGTATTATTCTTCCAAAATTCTTCAATCAAGGATTTCAAAGCTTCGACAATTGCTTTATCTTTTCATGGTAGTCTAGCAGAAAATGCCCATAACTCATTTCTATTTGGATCTTCCACTCTTTGACACCTTCTCAGGGCTCTCATTAGAGGCTTTCTACTTATTTTCAATGTTTTTCTTGTCTTTCTAATGAGTCAAGATTTCTTCATTTGAGTGCTTACTATCGTTGATGTAAGTACACATCATGTGACATTACTATCTTTCATGCATGATGTAGAACCCACACTCTCATATGTAGTCATTAGATTATTTACAATAGATTTTTCACTTGACTCATCCATCATTCTTAGCCCAAGAATCTTCATCATGGGCCTAAATTTCAGATTTCTCATCATTTCAACAAATAGTTGACATCTTCCTGTCATGTTAAAATTCTCAAAAAATGATCTCCAAATACGATTAGCATTTCTTTGACAAGTACACTTGGGAATCTTGTCAGGCATTGCTTGCAAAATGTTAGTATCAATATCAATCAAATATTTTGGCTTTCTATAAATAATTCTAGGAGCATCAAAAATATTATGTGTGAATTGTGTACCATCTTGAGTGCCTTCAACATGAAACGATGTTGTGCCTACACCTTGGGATGTAGATAATGGTGTGCCTTCAACATGAGACAATTGTGTACCTCCACTTTGGGATGTAGACAATGGTGTGCCTTCAATATGATACAAGGGTGTGCCCACACCTTTGGAAGTAGACAATGGTGTGTCTTCAACATGATACATTGGTGTGCCTACACCTTCAGAAGTAGACAATGGTGTGCCTCTAGCATTGGATGATGATGTGTCTTGAACTTGAGAACTCATAGATGATGTCCCCGTATCTTCATAATTCAATTGTCTTGTTGCGTGCAAGTTTCTCATTCATTGTCTTTTTGTTTCCAATTCCAATTCTCTCTTACTTTGTATTGATGTTTCATGTTCCTCATCCAAAGAAAAATCTTCTTGTATGGTATCTAATGTTTTTTGCTTAGGAAGTTGTCTCATTCTTTCCCTTTTCTTCTCTTTGTCTATTTCATGCTCTTTCAGTGTTAAATTATTTTCTCGTTTCCTTGGCATGATGATGATTTCTACATATCAATTGATTACAATTTTAAAAATATATTATAAATGTAAAACAATAAGTCAAATTATAATCTAAACCTCATACAATATGACAAATTATAATATAAATTTATTACACTTATATCAAATTATGTATCGAACAAGTCTATATCATATCAATTATAAATCAAAACACTCTTTATTCACATTTGACATGTAAAAAAATAAAAAACTTACCTCAATCAATAAATTTCGGTGATAATAATTGACTTTCACAATTTGATGTTGATTTTTAAACAAAATGATGGTGCAAATTGATAGAATATGCTTCTTTGTCACTATCAACACCATGAAAAGTGAATACTTGTCAGATAACACACAGAACTCAAACATCATACAGAAAAAGTGGGCCTCTTTCATGAGATCCTTGGCAAAGAAGACCATTTGTTTTAGTTTTGCATAGCGTGAGCACACTATAGTGTGAGCACCCTATGAAAAAATAAAAAGTGTTATGCATACTCTTAAATAGGGCATGCACCCTATGCAAAACAAGAAATAGAGAGAGAGAGAGAGAGAGGGGGTGATGAAAGATGAAAGAGAGAGAGAGAGAGGAGATAATGGGGAGAGAGAGGGTGATGAGAGAGAGAGAGAGAGTAATGCCCCTCCAACCCTATCAATCTTGGTTATTCTCTCTAGGAAGTTAGATCGTGTTATAAGTGATTTCATGGTTAAGAGAATGATCCTTCTTTAGATGGTTTCTTCCTAATCATTATAACTTGATATGTTAATGTGGGAAATAATAATATTGTGTAGGTATGTTCCTATACATCTTCTTGTGTGCCAGTGATAGTTTAGGACCTTAATGCTAAAAGGATCACCTAATAGACTTATATGCTTCTATGTGAAATTAATGCTCATTATTAATATTTAAGATTATCTTAGGTTAATTAATATAGATTATTCTGGTACTAATCATGCTAATCCACTTATGCTTTGTTGATGTCATTGTCTGATGTGAATGTAGGATGAGGGGAGGTAGATGTAGTTACTCCTATAGGAGGTCCACAGGATGTCGCACTCTCCCTCCTTGTTTGCCACTATTTGTTTATATATAAATATATATGTATGCATGTTGGTTGGTGTTGCAGGATGCAAGTACCAGGCATTGACTTCACTTGGCTACATAGGTCTAAGCATGCCTTAAAAATCCTCAAACTGTTGTTGTGTGTAGATATTACCAAGGTTACTCTCAAGGTTACCCGTGGACTTAGATTTTGTTTAGGAGGTTACCCTAGTTGGGGGATTTGAATGCAGTATGTGATGTGGTCTTATGATTAATGATCTGATGTTGTTATGAGATTTACGTTGTGAGTTAGAATTGTCCTTATATATATATATATATATATATATATATATATATATATATATATATATATATATATATATATATATATATATATATATATATATATATATATATATATATATATATATATATATATATATATATAGATATATATATATCTATATATAGATATATATATATCTATATCTATATCTATATCTATATCTATATCTATATCTATATCTATATCTATATCTATATCTATATATATATATATATATATATATATATATATATATATATATATATATATATATATATATATATATATATATATTTGTTATAATTGATTGTGTGTTATATAGGTATGTGCATATGTGGGTGCACACGCATATACCCATGCTTATATAAATAATATTATTTGTATGTTTTAAATTCTTTATGAAGATGGTATTTTAATAATTAAATAAAGTAAATTAAACAAAATGTATTGAATGAAGCGTATTAAATAAAAAGTGAAAATAATAATTAATAATAGTAATTAATAAAAGAAATGTTGTTTGTAGTAAAATTATCTATCTAGGAGGGAGTTGAACTCAAGACCTCCTAGAAGTTAGGCTAGTTGGTTTCCATGTGTGCCATGTGTTTTCCTTGAAAGTTATTTGTTTGGCTTTCTTGTTATGGTTTTCTTTTTAAGCTATTTTAATTAAATTTATTAAAACTTTATTAAGTCTTTTACGGGAATGTTTTGGTTAATTTTCCAACCAACTATGGAAGCTAGAGAAGTTGCTTCCAATAAAGAAACTTCCCCAACCACAATGTGATAACACTAGTACAGTGAGAATGTCAAAAAATCATGTTTTACATTCTAAGAATAAACATATTGAGATCAAGTATCATGTTGTAAGAGAGAAAGTTGCAAAAAAAGAAGTAAGATTGGAGTACATAAGTACAAAGGAGAAGATAGCAGATATATTTACAAAGCCTTTACCTAAGGATACATTTGTGTATCTGAGAGGTATGCTTGGGGTTATGCCCCAACCTATTTTTGAGAATTGATGCAGATGATTGCATCCATCCAGTGTTATATGAGCCCTATCTTTCTTCTAGATTGGATGTTGGAACTTCCTCTATGGGGGAGTTTATGAGCTAAGTCATGAGGACTCTTGTTATTGTATTCTTCTGAAAAGTGTCTTTTGACATTAATTTGTTGTTGACTTAGTGATGGAATTTCTGTCATTGATGTCAATGGGGGAGAGATATACATGAAAAACATTGTGGATTGTATGAGAGAGCTGAATAGGAAAATGAAGCAAGATTTGATTTGATATTTTGCAGTGATGTTGCAGTATTGGATTCTTGGAACATTGGATGTTTTTCATCTATGTTTCCATCAATGCCAATGGCAGAGATTGTTAGGAATGAATGCAAAGTGTTTTGGCAGTCATTCTGTAGCAGTTGTTGTTGCATTCATGACTTGGATTGTCATTGATGTCAACATAGTGATATTCTAGATATTAGTAGGAAAGTAGGTACAATTTTGTTTTGCGCACATGTTGTATTGTAGATTGGCTTTTGTGCAGTTGATGGTATGTTCTTTGGTGTATTATTAACCTATGGTTAATAGTGCAAAAATAAATTCATTCATTTGTAAGAGTTATGAGCATTTTGGTGAAAGCAATGTTTAGACAGTGTTTCTGTGTAGCGATGTTCAAAAATTAGAGGATATCTCTTAGCTGGGATGGAATCTGATTTTGTGTAGTTAAAGGGATATTGGAGACTCATTAATAATGATGTGGTTCATAGCACAAACTTCAAGGATATGTTTGGAGAAAGTTAGAGCATCTGGAAGCCAACAGTTTTATGTGAATTCTGGGTAGCGTGTAGAACTTATTATTTTGTAATTGAGGACCGAATCATTTGTAATTTTTTGAGTTTGGTATATAAGAAGGAATTTTTTTCTTATTGTAAAGTGTACTATGAAGAGAGAGATGCAAATATATGCATAAAGTGAAGAAAAGAGCTAATTCAGTGATGAAGGAAGACTTGTGAGTATAGAGATCTGGAATTGTGATCTTGTGTAGCAGAGAGCGCAGTTTTGGCACAGTGTGAAGGAGGTAATATATTTCATATTATTCTATTGAATAATTCTAAGATCTTTTGGACAGTGGGTTCAAAGATCTTGCCTTGAAGCTGTTTGGGCAGTGGGTGCTTCTGTCTTCCATAAACTCTTAACCGGGTTAGAATCTTTTAATAGGGATTTATATGTACTGAATGTATTTCATAAGACTCCTAACAAGGTCCATCCTCTAACAAGGAACTTTCATATTAGTGCATCATTTTGTGGGCATCATTCCCACCGGGGTTTACTCTTTTCAAGAGGTTCCCTAGTTAACATATCTTGTGTTATTGTGCAATTGTGTATGATTATCTTTCTATGGTTGATTAGTACATTGATTATATTGTTTAAAGTTGTTAAATGGATAAATTATCTGATAACTGATTCACCCCCCCCCCTCTCATTTATCTTGGGGATCTTTACTTTCTAACACTCATGGCACCAAACTTTTCTGCCTCTTACCAGGTCCAGTAGCAATTTCTTTCTTTCTCTTTCTAGGAGTGGAGGAGGTAGACCTGGTAGGTCTACTTGTTTCTTGTTCCATCTTTGGTTCCTCTACTTTCACCTTGACTTGAGGTTCTTTCTATTGTACTACAATTGGTGGGGTAGACAAAACTTTTTTATGTTCACTCATGATTGCTGCTACTATGTTCTTTGCTATTTGAAACTCATGTTGTGTCAATCCTGAATCTTTTAATATTTTCTTTATAGTGATGTGAACTCTCTTCTTAGACTGCTTCTCCTCAATTATAGCTTTTGCAGAGTTGAAATTCTCTTCAAAAGTTCCAAACCTTTTGCACTGAGTGTCCAACTTACACTTAAATAACCTGCCAACATATTCTTCTATTTCTATCTTAGATATCTCATAGCCAAGAGGGTCTATGAACTCAATTATAGGCTCCACTACTTCAATATAGGTAAAGTTAGTGTCAACCATAAAACATATATCATCTTAATATTTCTCCACAATAGACTATGGAATCCTTGATCTGTTGATTACCAATTTTTGAAATGTCTTCATCACTAACATAGCACTCTCATTCACTTTGCCAATAACATTTTTGATATATTCTTTCTTTATCCTTTCCGTAGTAGATTGACCATCATTCCAATCATTTGCAATGGTGTATGAAAATCTTCTCAATAGGTGGAAAAACATGTATGTGATTAAGGATGAAAATCTAAATTGTGCATACTTAGTTTTCTTAATCTTCTCCATGTTTTCAAACAATTGTATTCTCATAATTTCACACATATCAACTGGTACCTTGTCAATACACATTAAATAGGCTATGTGTACCATTCCAGCTACCATGTCATCTTCTCTAGAATTTGCACAAAAATTAGTGGTTAGAAACTTGCATAAATATCTAACATCATGTTGTTTGATCTTGCTAATCACAATTCCTCTGCCATTATAAGTTGATTCTATGTTGTCCATGACTGTTTTCCTCATTTTTTTTCATCTAAAGGGATAGCACCAGTTTTAGATAGTCCAGTGACTTCATGAATCAAGTCAGTTGTAATGTCTATCACTCTATCCTCTAGCCAAAACTTTCCATTGTGAATTCTTCTCAAAATAATCTTAGTGCATTCTTCATTGTCAAATTCATACTGCAATGCATACTTAACAATCTCATTGTCTTTCAAATGTTCATATCCTTGTTTCAATGTCATATCCTGATTGTAAATCTTCTGATA
Source organism: Chamaecyparis obtusa (assembly GCA_027943335.1). Lineage (NCBI taxonomy): Eukaryota > Viridiplantae > Streptophyta > Pinopsida > Cupressales > Cupressaceae > Chamaecyparis > Chamaecyparis obtusa. Next base: position 1,041,902 of record BSBK01004407.1, on the reverse strand, counting down.
TTCATTGGTAAAATCACTATCACTGATGGTTTCTAACTTGCATCCAAGATAACTTCTCACATTCTCCAAATGCAAAATTTTGTCTGGTACGGATGATAATGCTAAACTAGGGTTATCTTCTTCCAAGGGTTCTACTGGTTCCCTCTTCATTCTAGGTCTATTTTTGTCTCTGACATTATGAATTAAAGATACAGCCATGATTACTTCTAGTTCTTTATACTGATTCAAAGATCTACCAAGTTAAATACCTCAAATTCATGATTGTAGGGCTTGCATAGATTCAGTGCTCAAATCCTTCACCAAATCATTGCAAAATGCCTCCAATCACTGCTCTTTGCTCTCCTAAACACTTCAACTCACTTTGATGATCAAATAACATTGATCATAACCTTTTTTCACTTTAATCTCACTTAGGTATGACATCGCATTCAATTCTTTTGTCACTTCTTTCCAAAAAGGTGTTTCTGTTAACCTACAAAAACTTAAAACTTCTTGCGATCTTGCTAAACATAATATTTTCTTTTGCACTATTAACCATAGCATCAGTACATCATAAACTACCTTACATTAACTATGCAAGACTTAATTCATCATAAATCTACTTCTACACTAATTCTAAGTTCCTAATATACTATAATTTTCATAAATCAAGTGCTTCTAGATAGGTCAGGTAAGGATTCATTCTTACTACTTGATACTTCACATTTCTGATTACCTTCAATGTTGAATATGTCTCCTTGATCTGTGCCTTTAACAAACTTCACTTCATCTGCATTACTACAGCAACCTTTCTGTCTATTTCTTCCATCTTCATGATTTATAGGGTTAGGGTTAGGATGAAAAACTCCATTGTTCATTCTGCAAAATCTTGTTGTATGTCCAATCTTGTTGCATATCTAACAAATAGTTCCATTGTTTCCATATCTTGGTCCTTGCTGATTGATTTGTGATCTACAGTTTCTAGCAATGTGTCCAACCTTGTTGCATCTATAACATACTACTCCATTTCTTCTATTCATATCTTTAGTAGGTCTCTTATCTGCATTGTTAGTATTCCTAAACATTCTACTACCATAATTGTCTTCAATAACTTTAGGTTTTCTACATTCAATAGCTCTATGTCCAAAACCATGACAATTATAACAATAACCATTAAGAGGTTTAAATTGCTTACTTGTGCAATCTCTCTTCATATGATTAATAGTATTACAATCAAAACATCTACATTTGAATTCTCTTTGCATACCTTTGGGTGATTCTTCTTTCTTAGGTGGTTCTTCTCCTTTAGGTGGTTCTTATGATTTGTTGATCTCATCAGACTTCTTCTCATCTATACTTTCAGATATTTTCAGATCTAGTTCCTTGTTCTAATTATTTGTTTTGAATATGTTAAATCCAAGTCCAGTCTTATCATAGGATGGTTTCCCAAAAGATACTTATTCATCGATCTTCTCACTATTTGAATAAAGCCTTTCAAGTTGTTGTTTGGATTTAGTCAATTCACCTTTCACAATCTTGTTGTATTTCTCAAGTTCAACATACTACAAATTGACTTTCTCAAGTTCAGATGTTACATTGTCAAGTTTAGATTTCAGTTCTTCATTTTCAATCTTTAGCTTTTCATTCTCAAATCTCATATTTTCTTCATTCTTTCTATTTCCATCTTTCAAACTTAATTTCAATTTTTCTATCTTCAGTTCATGCTTAAGGATCACATTTTCTTTTTCTAAATTGTCATCACAATCTTCAATAAGAATTTCAAATTCCTTTTCAGATTTCAGATCTTCCAACTTCTTTTTAAGTTTCTCAATGAGGTTCTTTGCATCATCATATTTTCCTTTCAGAGTGTCTCTTTCATCAGTAAACATATCAATCTATTCAAGAGATTCTTCAAGATTTTTTTGTAGTTGATCCATATCCATAGAGATCTTACTCAAGCTACTAGGCTTTCCTTGAATGATTCTTTTCTGAGTAACTAAGCTCTTATACCAATTGTTAGAAATAGGGAATACAAAGAGGGGGCTAAATCAGTATTCTAAAAACTTTATCTTTTGCCCAAATATGGATATAACAGATTATCTTTACACATGCATAACATAAGAAGCTAAACAACATGCATAGAAATAAAACTAAAGAACTCATAACACATGATATGTTCTCGAGGAAACCCTGGCCAAGGGAAAACCCTGGTGGGGATGGTAACCACAAAGATCCACTAGTCAAAAGCATCCTGTTAAGGATATTGACCCTGTTAGGAGTCTATTACAAGCATATAGTGTATCAGTCCTGATTAAGGGACTATAGGCCTTGTTAGAAGCCTCAACCCTGTTAGGAGTTGTCAATACAATCTGATTACCAGATGAGCCCACTGCCCAAACAAGTAATGTACAATGTATACTAATTACAAAAATGGACTAAGGTACATAACCTTATGTTTCTTGCATCAATATCTTTTTTCTGCTCTTACATTCACATCATATCATTACAATATTACCACACATATCCTTTCTTCTTACAATTTACAATTACATATATACAAGTTATTAAAGATAATAACTTTACATGGTCTGCTTCCATGTATCTTTATCTAAGGTTTAACATCTAGGATGTCATCCCTTTATATTTTTAAGACATTATTTTGATAAACAAAATAATCCCTTAACTCTTTACCTCAAAACTGTCCTGTTGGCTTAACACTGTCTTCGGTAAAATTATCATAACTAATTTCATACATTTAGCACTAACTTGCACTCTGAGATGGGTCATCATTAGACATCATAGAGTCTATGTTCAAGTGTGCAAGCATTGAACTTACTCCAGTCAATGTTGCAAACAAAAATTGTGTCTGGGTACACTGGTGAAAATGTTGTCTCACACTCAGAAAAATTTGCAATGCGCTCTGCTATACTTTCTCTCTAACCTTTGTGCTCTTCATGTGAATCATATGTTTCCATAATGACAACATCTATGTACTCATCTCAGCTAAATTGCCAATAGAAACCTTGAGAAAGTGACCTAGAGCTCCCTAGGCATAGAGTCACAAGGATGTTGATGGTGCTCTCAGCTAGAGCTATTGAAGCATCCAACCTTGCTAGTAAACCACACAATGGGAGATTCAAAGAGACAAGGGCAAGAATGTCAATATATTCAAGAATCTAGAATGGAAATACAATGCAACTATACTAAGAATGAATATGCAAGCTAAGCTATGGAAATGAAAGTATACAACCCTTGCTAATTAAGCTATGTGAGCTAATCTAAAGCATAAAGGAAACTAAGCTAGAAAGAATAAACATGAAGCTATAATGCAAGAATGAAACTATAATGCAAGAATGATCTCCAAAAGCTCCAAAGTCTCCAAGAAATCCTGCAGCATAAGATTAGTATTCAAAATTGGGATCCTAGAATGAGAAAAGAGCTCTCCTTTTAAAGGAATTGAAAAGGAATGGACCATGGAGATTAAGAGGAAAAATATTTACTCAAGGGTGGAGCATCAAAGAGGGGCAATCCATGTGCACAAATATCTTCTAATGAGAAAATAAGAGTTGAATTTTGTGTCCCTATGAGACAAAAAGTGATTTTCTTCTTTTTATAAAATAAGAATAATGCTTTATTTGTGCAACTTAGGATAAGAGGAAAAGTGGGGGCTTTTTATTTAATAAAAGGGGAGGAAATTCCTTTTAAATAAATAAAGACTTAGGATAAAATGGTTAGCCCATGGAAAATAATGGAAAATGATAGAACTAGGATTTGATCAAGGAAATTGATATTGAGCTGAAGATGCTGATTCAAGAAATTGATAAGTTACTAAATGGGGGCCCACAGTCTAGGTGACCATTTTAGGGTGCATATATTTGCCCCTCTTTGGGTAATGTGTGATCATTCTACAAACACATGTAGTGAAAGAATGGAATTGAAATGTGAGATCGATTTGGGATCACAAAACAACCCAGATGTGTGTTCAACGGATGGGAACACATCAGGACAAAGATAAGCATAAGCTGACAAAGATAAGCTGGAAGACAAGACCAACACACCTGTGAATAGGAGATCATCAAGTCTAGAAATAAGAGATAAGAATCTCAAGATGAGCTAATTGATAAAGCTGAATCAAGGATTAAAACTGATAGGTATTGCCCCCTCAGAATCAAAATCAAAATTAGGTAGAGGAGAACAACAAATTGATAAAATTGATCAAGTCACTAGAAATCACAATCAAAGGTGAAAGGTGATAGGATAACCATCAAGTAGGAAAGACATGCTCCAATTTCACTAGGTTTGACTAAGAAAGATATAGGATAAAAATGAAGTCAAACCTCACAGAGGTGAAGCGAATGAAAATGAATGAAAGACTAGAAGGTTGAAAGAGATGGGGATGAAGAAATGAAGACGCCCCAACAAAGATCGAAGGATCAGGCCTCAAAAGGTCAGCCAACTGCATAAAAGAGGTAGAAAGTTTTGAAATGTGATTTTGACTATCAATATGAACTTAGATTTTGATTTCGATCCCAAAAATGGATCTAGGACACCAAAATTAGCTAGGGGTACAATTTTGTGCAATTCTGAGGTGTTTTGAAAATTAGGTCAAAAAGTCAAAATGCTATAAAAGGGGGTAAAAAGGTTACTTTCAAAATCATTTGTCTTATTGTGATTTGAGAATTTCAAGAGCTTAGAAAGAGAAAATGTCGTAGCATGTAGTGATTCTGATTCATAGGCATCGATTTAAGCGCACCCGGTTGCATAACTAGCCTCCGCAGTATGGTGCCCCGGTATGTTTTTAGAAAAATTCACCTTGTAGGTCATTTATGAGCATTTATTTCATATTAAAGAACATTTTTAATGTTTTTAAAAATTTTCAAATTTTCCTCATGTGAAATATCGTATGATATTTACTATCGCACTCTTTGATAACTTTTTTCGTGCGATACTTCGTGGGTCAAAATAGTATCACACCAATATTTGATCTAGTATCACATGATACCGAATAAAACATCATGCAATACTATACAAAATATTGCATTCAAAGATATCATCGCACTATTACTGAATAAAATATCGCACAATATTTTCTCAAAAAATAGTATCACACAGTATAGAAAAATGTGACATGTTTTAATTTTTTAGCACTATGACATGGATGCAGACAATGTTTGCTTGTTAAGATGTTTTGTACTAATTTTATACATCCCTCATGATATGTGCTGACATTTGGTTTGGGTTTATGGCTTGCAGGAGAATTTTCCTACGCTCCTCATTAGAGCATCGAGAGTGAATAGGTTACGATGCATCTGAGATCTTGATGATCCGAGGTGAGTGGACTTGGGGGAGATGGGCTTTGGTTACTTGCTACATATGCCTCATATTTGGGCTGATCTTGGGTTATTGATAGCATTGGATGAGAGGTGGCATATTGAGCATAACACCTTCACTTGCCCACTAGAGAGGCTACTATTAGCTTGGAGGATGTCTATCAGATCCTTCGAGTTCTTAGCCATCGAGATCCTATGAGTATAATCATGTTTATAGATGTTCATAGATGTAAAGTTTTCAAAAAATGAAAACTAGCATGATTGTTTGTTGGCATAGGTATAATATGATCAGGATCCAACTGAGGGATGGCAGGCCATCCAGGACATGTTCCAGGATGTTACCATCATTGACAGACACCTCAGTTGAGATAGGTTGATGGAGGAGTATCACAGAGACTTCTTGGTGCCATGCATAGTATGTTCGATAGTGGCACAGGCTCTCATCACAGACAAGAGTCAGAGAGGATTCCCACTGGGCTAGGGTAGGTTGGTGGTAGATCTTATAGCACACCCATGATGGATGGCATGGGGCCTAGCCATCCTAGTAGATATGTACCATGAGCTCCATGAGATTGTATACCAGGATAGCAAGACATGGGCATGTGTTGCTATCTTAGCACAAGTATGGGCATGGGAGTACATCACCATTGTGTGCCCACATGTGCAGCTGAGGGAGAGGAGATGACCCTATATATATAGATATATAGGTTTCATATCAAAGCTAGATAGAGGGGATGTGACTTACTACCACAGGTTACTGGATGAGCTCACCTCATTTTAGTGGAGACCATACAGGGCATGTGAGCAATGGGGTGATCAAGAGTGGGAGTTAAGTTATATGTTATGCAGCCAACCACTAGGAGGTCGGCACTTTGATATAGTAGAGTTTTTTGTGATCACCCAGGTATGGAGACAATTTGGGTGATAGTAGAGGGTGCCCACAAAGACCACCACTTATGCTCGGGTGAGAGATGAGGAGGGACAGGGATGGTTTCCAATAATGGACTACTAGCAGGTAGTACAGGATACAACGGCCATACGTAGGGAGCCATGGGACTATCTCCCAAACATCATAGATGCAGATGTAGATGCGGCTTACAAGGTAGAGTGTAGGAGGCAGTGCTTCCCTAGATTTATTGTACGTGATGCATAGCTGGCAGCACAGGGTGATGATGGAGATAGAGATAGAGGGGATAGAGGAGGTGGAGGGAGAGGAGAGAGGGGATAGAGCTCTAGATTGGATGGCTAGAAATGGTCACAAAGATAGGGTTTTGTGGATGAGGGGAATGACATGGTGAGGCCATCTCACCAATGGATGGATTCTAGGCAAGATCAACCTATAGGGGGAGAGGATCTTAGAGTGAGGATCCAGGTTCTAGAGATAGAGATGTAGTAGCTATGGATCACTATAGCCATGAGAGACCAGTAGTTGACTAATCTGCAAGCTAAGATAGAGTAGTGGGAGAGGGTGACATAGGCTGATGTAGTAGAGATTTGATGAGAGGTAGCATGAGTTGTGTATTATCATGGACTCTACATACAAGCTATCCTGAGGGACAGAGAGTGCCACTCTACTTTGAGAGGGTAGGGAGATTGGATATGGTACCTGACAGGGCAGCAGAAACACCTCCACCACCACCTCCTCCACATGATGGTGCATACAAACCTAGGGCTAGGATAGATGTATAGAGACATACCCTAGGACATTATCTAGATTTTTGAATCCCACATTGTATTTTGTATCATGACATTTATATATATATGAGATTTACTAGATGTTTGATATATCTGTTAGAAAGTAAAGTCCACCAAGATAACTAAGAGGGGGGGTGAATAATTTATCAAATAAGTATAACTTTTATCATCTTCAACAACATTAAACCATATAAGAAATATAATTACCAACCATAGAAAGATATTCATACACAATAACACAATGACACAAGATATGTTGACTAGGGAACCTCTTGATCAAAGAGTAAACCCCGGTGGGAATGATGCCCACAAAAGATGCACTAATATGAATATTCCTTGTGAAAGGATGGACTTTGTTAGGAGTCTCATGAAATACATTTAGTACATATGAATCCCTATTAGGAGATTTTGAATCCTTGTTAAAAGATTCTAACATAGTTAAGAGTTATGGAAGACAGAAGGACCCACTGCCCAAAAAGCTTCAGGGTAAGATCACTGAACACACTATCCAAATAATCTTTGTGTTACTTAATAGAATAATATGTTACCTCTTCTTTGACTGTGCCAAACCACACTCACTATTACATTAGATCTCAATTTTAGATCTTTGTACTTCACATGTCTTCACAAATTCACTTTCATACTTAGCTCTTTTCTTCACTTCATGCATATAGCATCACACACAATCACTACTTCCACATCACAAATACTTACTACTACATTTCAACAATAAAATAGATTTCTTCCTTTATACCACACTCAAATAATTACAAATAAGTCAGCATACAATTAAAAAATAAAAGTTTTCACATGCTACACCAAAATTACACAAAACTGTCAGCTTCCAAATATAACAAATCTTCACTCGTATGACCTCAAAGTCTGCACTATCATCCACATCACTATCAATGTTTCTTCAACTTTCCTTTAACTATGAAAAACCCGATTCCATCCCGATTAGGAGATATCATCTGATTTCCACAAACCGCTACTCAAGAACACTGCCTGAATAATGCTTCCACCAAAATGATCATAACTTCCATGAATAAAAGAATTACTATCTATTCTCTTAACCATAGACATATAACATATCAAAGAGTATAACCTCAACATCACATAGCTCCAACTACAATAACCCATGTGCGCTAATCCAAACTCTATTTGCTTCTCTGCAAGTCTTCGATAAATCACTATGTTGACATCAATGACAATCATAGTCATGAATGTAACAAAAACTACTACAGAATGGCTATCAAACATTTAGCATTCATTCCTAACAATCTCCCCCATTTGCATTGATGGCAACATAGATGAAAAACATCCAATGTTCCAAAAATCCAATACTGCAACACTGCTTCTTCAAATCCTCTTCATCAATCAAATCTTGGTTTGTTACCCTATTCAGTTCTCTCCAACATATGTCTCAAAAAAATTTTCATGTATACTTCTCCCCCATTGACATCAATGACAGAAATCTCATCACTATGTCAACAACAAATCAATGTCAAAAGACACTTTTCAGAAAATACATTTACTAGAGTCCTCATGACTCAGCTCAGATACACATACTCCCCCATAGAGGAAGTACCAAAATCCAGTCCAGAAGAAAGATAAGGCTCATATACCACTGGACGGATGCAACCAACTACATCACTTCTCAAAAGTAGGTTGGGGCATAACCCCAAGCATACCTCTTAGATACTCAAATGTATCCTTAGGCAAAGGCTTTGTGAATATATCTGCTATCTGCTCCTTTGTACTTATGTACTCAAGTCTGACTTCTTTCTCAGCAACTTTCTCTCTTACAACATGGTACTTAATCTCTATATGCTTTGTCTTAGAATGTAATACAAGATTCTTAGACATACTAAGTGTCCTGGTGTTGTCACAATGTATGACAACAGGCTCAACAAATTTTATTCCAATATCCTTCAGCATTTGCTTCATCCAAATGATCTAGTTACAATTGTTTGTTGCTGCTACATATTCTACTTCTATTGTTCTTTGTGAGATACAATTTTGCTTCTTTCTTAGCCAAGAAACTAATCTTCCTCCAAGGAAAAATTCTCCACCACTAGTGCTTTTCTTATCATCAACACTACCTCCCCAATCAGCATCTATATATTCACATAGGGTTAAATCATCAAATTTTTCATACCATATTCCATAGTCCATTGTGCCTCTTAAATATCTCAGTATCCTCTTTACTGCTGCATAATTTGATTCTCTAGGTTCAGCTTGAAATCTTGCTACAATTCCAACTAAATGTGCTATATCAGGTCTTCTATGAGTCAAATACTGTAATCCTCCAATCATAGATCTGTATTTCTTCTATTCTACTACAGGAGTCTCATCTGTGCTAGATAACTTATGTCCGGTCACCATATGTGCTCCAACTGGTTTACAATCCTCCATTCCAAATCTTTTCAACAAGTCATTCAAGTACTTTGTCTGACTTACAAAGATACCATCATTTTTTTGTGTTATCTGTAATCCCAAAAAGTATTTCATCTCACCTATCATACTCATTTCAAATTCAGTCTTCATTTCATCAGCAAATTTGTCACTAGCTTCATCTTCTCCTCCAAAGATAATGTCATCAACAAAAATAACTATAACTAACAAACCATTTTCAATTTCTTTTGTGTACAGATTACTATCAGCTGTTCCTTTTGCAAATCCCAACTTTAACAAATACTTATCCAGTCTTGCATACCAAGTTCTAGGTGCTTGTTTAAGTCCATATAAAGTTTTCTTCAATTTACATACCATGTCTCCTTCTTGAGTTAAAGGAAAACCTTCAAGATTCTCAATGTAGACTTCTTCTTCCAATTCTCCATTCAGAAATGCCGACTTCACATCCATCTGATATACTTTGAATTTCTTGTAAGCTACATATGCCAAAAACATTCTCACTGCTTCAATTCTTGCAACAAGTGCAAAGGTTTCTTCATAGTCAATTCCTTCTTGTTGTGAGTAACCCTTACATATCAATCTTGCTTTGTTTCTTACTACTTCTCCTTGTTCATTCATCTTGTTTCTGAATACCCATTTAGTTCCAATAACATTCTTTTCTTTAGGTCTAGGGACCAATTCCCATGTCTTGTTCTTTTCAATTTGATCTAGTTCTTTTTTCATAGCATTAGTCTAACTTTCATCTTCACAAGCTTCATTAGTAGTCTTAGGTTCAATTTGAGAAATCAAACATAACTATTCTTGTGCCTTATTTTGAGTTAGAACTCCTCTTTTGATGCTCCCAATAATTTTTTCAAAGGGATGATTCCTTAACAAACTCTTTCTAGGTGTCACTGTCTTAGATCTCTCTTCAGATGTAGGTTCTTCAATAACTTCAGTATGGCTTTCATTCAACAAATCACTATCAGTTTCATAAAATAATTCAGTAGATCCAGTGTTAGGTTTAGGATGAGCTTCTTCATCAGATTCATAATCAAGCATTCTTTCTTGAATTTTGAACTTTTCATCAACTTTAACATTTGTGCTTTCAACAATAGTCTTAGTTCTTTTATTAAAACATCTATATGCTTTTCTTTTCAAAAAATATCTAAGAAATATACCTTCATCACTTCTAGGATCAAACTTTCCAATATCATCATCTCTGGGTGCATGTCCAAACCATAATTCATAAGGAGTCTTGTCTGTGTCTACTCTGATTTGTACTCTATTCATTGTATACACTGTTGTGTTCACTGCTTCTCTCCAAAATATCTTTTCCAAATCATTTTCAAATAACATAGCTCTTGCTGCTTCAGTCACTGATCTGTTCCTTCTTTCTACAATGCCATTTTGTTCAGGTATTCTAGGGGCTGAATACTATCTTTTAATGTAATTTTATTCACAAAAGGTGTTAAACTCTCTAAAAGTAAATTCTCCACCTCTATCAGATCTCAAACATTTAATCTTCATTCCAGATTCATTCTCAACTTTATTCTTAACAATCTTAAACTTATCAAATGCTTCAGATTTTTCTTTAAGAAATGCAATCCACATCATTCTTGTAAAATCATCAACAAGAATCATAAAATAGCTTTCTCCATAGAATCCTCTAGTCCTAGTAGGACCACTCAAATCTGTATGAACAATCTTCAGCTTCTCTATAGATGTAAACTTTTTACTGGGAAAAGAACTTCTCTTCTATTTAGCCATTACACATTCTTTGCAAATCATCTTAGTAGGCTTCATAATTTTAGGTAAATCTCTTACTGCAAGTGTAGTACTTATTTTCACAATGTTATCAACATTTATATGATAGAACCTTTTATGCCATAACTGACTGTCATCAATCTTTGTAATCAAACATGTCATCTCAGTAGGATTCAACTGAAATACATTACCTCTGGTTCTAGATCAAGTTCCAATCAGATTTCCATCTTTATCCTTTATCACACAAGTTTTCTCAGTAAACCAAAATTGATATCCCTTATCAACTAACTATCCAACACTTGAAAGATTATGTTTCAATACATCCAAAAAATAAACATCATCAGTATTAGTCTTTCCATCAAGAGTAATAGATCCTATACCTTTAATCAAACAAGGTGCATTGTTTCCAACTCTAACAACTCCTCCATCATATTCATTAAAATTTATGAACTTTTTCATGTCTCCAGTCATATGATGTGAACACCCACTATCTATAATCAAATGAGCTTTCTTTTCAACTTGAGAAACTAAGGCTTTTTCTTCCTTAACATCAGTTTCAAGATTCTCTTCTTTAATTGCTACAAATCCTATGTCATCATTATTTTTAGTATCACTTTCACTTAAAGTTTTTTCTATACTAGCTTCAAGATCTTCATCATTAGCATAATAACATTCCTTAGATCTTCTAGTTTTCAAATTCCTTCTATACTTTTTAACTCTCTTAGGACATTTAGATGCAAAATGACCATATTCTTGACAAGTCCAACATTTAAATATTTTCTTACTGTCTGGTTCTCTTTTCACAAGCAAGGCAATACCTTCTTCAATATTCTTGTCTTCTTCATTTCTAGATCTGTTGCTGCCAGCATAATCTCCACTCACACTAATACTTCTTGACAAAGTAGGGTGAATACTAAGAGCATTGAATGTTGTCTCCATTCTAGGTATGTCTCCATTCTAAGTAAGTCTCCTGATAATCTCAGGTTCATTTCTATTACTTCCAATCTTCCAAGAAGAGTTTCTCTTGTAAATTTTGTTGTACAAGGTATCACCTATTCAATCATTTGTGTTGTCTACTTAAATATAGGAGTCAATGTCCTCAGAATTTACTATATCACTTCATTCTCTATCTTTGTTCCTCCACAAGATTTTATACTTGTAATGATTTCTAACATTCTACCAATATAACTTCTAATAGATTCATCTTCCAACATTCTTATATCTTCAAATGCACATATCCAATTATGTAATCTAACTCTTTTTGCATGTTCATCGCCTTCAAAAGTAGAGTGTAAAGTATTCCAAATTTCATAAGATTTTTTCAAATATTTTACTTGACTATACTCATTCTCCGAAAGTGCTGTCAAAATTGCTTCTCTTACAAGTATGTTACACATGAATAGATCTCTCTCTTCCGCAGTCCATGTTTCAAGATTGTCCTCTTCAATGATAGTCTTATTATTCTCTGTAATCAACCAATAACCTAGTCCTAAACATAGTAGGTGTGTCTTCATCTTTTCTTTCTAGCTATCAAAATTTACTCCATCAAACTTAGGGCTTTCTTTCCTAAAATTTTCCATGGATCTCCTTAAGCTGTTAAACTTATTTTTCAAAGACCTGCTGCTCTAATACCAATTGTTAGAAAGTAAAGTCCACCAAGATAACTAAGAGGTGGGGGGGGTGAATCAGTTATTAGATAATTATAACTTTTATCATCTTCAACATCATTAAACCATATAAGCAATATAATTACCAACCATAGAAAGATATTCATACACAATAACATAATGACACAAGATATGTTGACTAGGGAACCTCTTGATCAAAGAGTAAATCCCGGTGGGAATGATGCCCACAAAAGATGCACTAATATGAATATTCCTTATGAAAGGCTGGACTCTGTTAGGAGTCTCATGAAATACATTCAATACATATGAATTCCTGTTAGGAGATTTTGAATCCCTGTTAAAAGATTCTAACCCGGTTAAGAGTTATGGAAGACAGAAGGACCCACTACCCAAATAGCTTCAGGGTAAGATCACTGAACACATTATCTAAATAATCTTTGCATTACTCAATAGAATAATATGTTACCTCTTCTCTAATTGTGCCAAACTACACTCACTGTTACATCAGATCTCAATTTCAAATCTTTGTACTTCGCATGTTTTCCTTCATTAATTCACTTTCATAATTAGCTCTTTTCTTCACTTCATGCATACAACATCACACATAATCACTAATTTCACATCACGAATACTTACTACTACATTTCAACAATGAAATACATTCCTTCCTTTATACCACACTCAAATAATTACAAATGAGTTGGCATACAATTACAAAATAAAAGTTTCCACATGCTACACCAAAATTACTCAAAACTGTTAGCTTCCAAATACAATAAATCTTCACTCGTGCAACCTCAAATTCTACATTGTCATCCACATCACTATTAATGTGTCTTCAACTTCCCTTTAACTACGCAAAACTTGATTCCATCCCAATTAGGAGATATCATCTGATTTCCACAAACCACTACTCAGGAACACTGCCTGAATACTGCTTCCACCAAAATGATCATAACTTCTATGAATAAAAGAATTACTATCTGTGCTCTTAACCATAGACATATAACATATCAAATAGTATAACCTCAACATCACATATCTCCAAGTGCAATAACCCATGTACACTAATCCAAACTTTTTTTGCTTCTCTGCAAGTCTTCAGTAAATCACTGTGTTGACATCAATGACAATCATAGTCATGAATGCAACAACAACTGCTACAGAATGGCTGCCAAACATTTAGCATTCATTCCTAATAATATCTTGTGTATTTTTCCCACTTGTGATGGATGTTTCAATTTTTATATTGTGTTGTCATATTGCTCAAAATGTATCATATATATGCTCATGTATAATCTCTCTCATAAATGTATGTTTAGTTCTCATGTTTAGGATATAGACTCATGTTTCTAAAAATGATCTCTTTAGGATATAGATATGATGATAAGATTAACCCCTTGTGATGACAAGAAAAGGATGTGATAAAAAAGACAAGGAGAAAAACACATGATCGAGAAAAGGAAAGGTGAGTGCAGTTGACCGACAGGTCCATGAAAGATAAAAAAGGAGAGCTCTCTCCATATGCAAGATGCAAAACTAACTATCATGAACCTAAAAATGAAAGCTACTATGAAAAGTGGTTTACTTGCAAGGTCACAATACTTTTAGACTCTAATATTCATTATCGAGCATTATTGGTAGCATCGCAAGATCACACAATACACACTAGTATGACTATGTGAATCTGAATATGATCTATATCAGATAGATATGGGGGAATCCTACCTAGGCACAAAAGACATATAGGTCAAGATGACTAGTGCAGTGAGATTTCCTAAGTTTGATATGGCAAGATTATACTCTCATCGAGACACAAGGAAAGTCGAGATAGCTATAAGTATGCACTTGCAAAAATAGTCAAGGATAATACCTTGTAGACCCTAATGTCAAGTGGAACAAGCATAAATGCTAATGACAGTTATGACCAAAAAAATATAACCACAAGTAGAAAAAGCAATAAAACATGTCCTCATGCCCCCAGTCTTCTAGGTCAGCATCATAAAAAATTATTAGGGAGAGAACACTCACCAAAGAAATTGTCATAGATAGCACACAAAGAAATAAAGTCAAACAAGTCTCAGTGAGTCAAGTGTTTAAGTGCATGTGTGTAGGTCATAGAGTCAAACTTTGAGTATCACATCTACCAGTGAGAAATATCATATCATGCTAGACTACAGGTAAGATATCTGATAAGTATTGAGAAACACTTGACACTAGGGTAGTGTTGAAAAACATAGTTGGGGTGGTGTTAAAAAACACCATTTGCAAGGATGTCCTAAAGACCAATGCATTCTAGAGACCAAAGCAGACACAGTTATTCCCCCTAGACAAAGACAAAGACCAATTCCAAACCAAGGCAACAAGGTCAAGGCATGATGGAGAAAGCCTAAGTGTCAAGGACGCATGTTAAGAAACAAGGGTGCAAAAGCCTCAAGTAGTGCCTGTTTCTAGCTTTTCACCACTTGGAGATTTTTTTATTTTTTCAATTTTTTTGTATTTTTGCTTCCAAGGTGCCTATTTCCAAGTTTTCACCAAGGCACTTTTTCTATTTTTTTTGAATTTTTTGTATTTTTTCAGGACTTTATATGCTTTTTTTTTGGAATTTTTTCAGCATCATATATGATTTTTTTTTTGAAATTTTTTAAAAATCAATAAAATATGTACAAAGGATGCCCCCAGATAGAATAGGCATCATGGATAGAACTTCTTGAGGTGCAAAATATTGATAGGCTTAGGGAGCTATTCTCCCTCTAGATCAGATAGTAAATAAGCACCTGTTCCAAAAGCAACAGTAATAATGTATGGTACAAGCCAATTACATTTGAATTTTCCCTTTTTCTCTCTATGTTGTTGGTTCTTAGGGTTTTCTCATAGGACAAGATCCCCCACTTGAAATTCTCTAGGGTGAACCTTCTCGTTGAATGTTTTGGACATACACTTTTGGTAGACTCTCATGTGATCAAATGATGCTTTACTCTTTTCATCTAGAAGTTCAAGTTCTTGGAGCCTCATGGCATGGTAGTCTTCATTGGTAACTAGACCTTTGTGAGAGACTCTAAGTGAAGGAATCTCCACCTCTAAAGGTAACACTGCTTCAACATCATAAGTGAGGGCAAAAGGAGTAGCCCCTGTTTGAGTATGAATACTCGTTCTATAGGCCCACAAGGCCAGATTTATCTGTAGATGCCAATCTCTACCATTCTTGTGAACTGTTCTATGGAGAATTTTGAGATTGGTTTTATTCGAAGCCTCTGCTTGTCCATTTCCTTGCGGGAAGTAAATGGAGGACCAATGCTATTTTATCTTGAATTTCTTACAGAGATGTTTAAGGTTCTTATTTTTAAACTGACCTCCATTATCAATGATTATTTTAGAGGGCACTCCACACCGATAGATGATATGGTTCAAAATAAACAAAGAAACTATCTTGCCTGAGGCAACAAAAAGTGGGACAGCTTCTACCCATTTGGTAAAGTAATCAGTAGCAGTGATAATAAATTTGTGTCCACCTAATGAGCTGGGATGAATCTACCCAACAAGGTCAAAGGCCCAGCGCTGAAATGGCCAATGAGAAATAGAAGGAATAAGCTCCCTTCCTAGAGAATGTATCAAGTTACCATGTTTCTGACACTTTTCACATCATTTAGTGATGCAAGAGCATCTTGGGTATTTGAGCAATCTTGCATCAACCAAAAACATTTCCTGATTTCTGTACCTATTTGCTGTTATTTTATTTATAATTGTTGTATTGGTTGGTTTCATGGTGTGTGAAGCTTACATTATGCTAAGGACCTATTTAGGAACCTTCTCCTATGAGAACATAAATTTTGGATGGACTGTTTCAAAGTTACAGTTGTTTTCCTTGTTGTCGGAACTGCGTTTTCTTGCAGTTTTGGTGCTAATTGTTCATAGTGGCGATCTTGATCCATAAGGAATCAGAATTTTCACTCTTAAGTAACTTTATAAGACCTAAGGTAATATCATTTCCCAAGAGAGAAAGCCCTAATTCATTATGATTAAAAATTTATGCCCATTGTTCCCCGGGACCTATTTTCTGCCAGTTTTCAGGTGAAACATGTGGTGTTTCTTCTTGCGCACTTACGTGTGATCAAATAGGGACTTGCACAATTAAAGGAATGTTTTTGGTTCATGTGAGGACCTAAATCCAAAGGATCATCAATTTATATTAATTATAGCATTATTTTTGGTTTAAATCTTCCAAACTTGACCTATAATGTAATTAAATGCCTAACTAGCCGACTTGTGGCTTAGCTGGCTATATAAGGAGTCTAGATTGATGTAATAGGGCATCAAGAGGATGATCAAGAGTGAGATCTAGGAAGGATTATCAAGATATATCATTGGGAAAAAGATAGGATGCAAGCTGTAATTTTGAATTCATAATTCTCATTGTATACGGTTGAAACCCGAAAGGCCTCACAGCCAGGCATGTTGAAAGAAATAACATAAATTCTCTGTTGTTGCTACCATTTAATTGTCTCATATCCATTTTCATTTCATTAATTTCATGTGATATTATATTTCTTCCATTGTGTAATTCTAAGTAGGGTTGGTTTTTGATTCAAGTGGAGTCAATTCTACTTGATTTTGCTTGTATCTACCCTGCCCCTGCGTCAAGTGGTATCAGAGTTCTTTCTTTCTTGTGGATTGGATCATGGAGAACATTATTGGATTGATTGTAGGGTGGTGGATGCAAGCTCTGACCTATAACTTGTAGAAGGTTTTGATCTTTCTGGAACCTGATTGTCAAGATGGTTCATGGTAGAGGAAATGATAATGTTATCATGGATATGTTGAGGCAGATTGCAACTAGGCTTGAAGTTGTAGAGATAGCCTAGAGAAGAGGATCACATCTTGAAGATTTTAGTGATGAAGAAGAAGAAGTAGCACCTAATCTTGAACCTAAAGTTGAACAAGATGAGGAAAGACTCTTGAGATTTTTGTCTAAGGCTAACTCCAGACCTGTAGTTGAAGTTGCTTGCTATGATGGAAGACTTGAGATAGATACACTTTTGGATTGGATCTTTGAGATGGATAAATACTTTGAGTGTGAAGGCACTCCTGATAATAAGAAGGTTAAGATAGTAGTCACAAAGTTGAAAGGGCATGCATCTCTTTGGTGGGATCATTTGCAAACTGAGAGGCAGAAGAGAGGAAAAGAAAAGATCAAGACATGGATGAAGATGTTTGGAAAGATGAAGAAGAAGTTTCTTCTAGCTGACTACCAAGCTAGTTTGATGAGAAAAATGCAAAATCTGAGACAAAAGGACATGAGTGTGAAAGAATATACTGAGGAATTTTACAAATTGGATATCAGATCTAGACATGTGGATGATAAAGTTGAGAAAGTGGCTAGATATTTGAATGGCCCAAGGACATTTATTCAAGATGAGATTAGGTATGTGAAGATTGATAGTGTGGAAGAAGCATACCAATTTTCTTTGAAGGCTAAGGAAAGATTGACAAAAAGACATGATCAAAGACAAAGAGGAAGAGGTGGAAGATTTCAGAGAAGTAGAGGAAGATCTTATGGAGAAAGTAGTAGATTTGACAATCCAGCACAAGATAAAGGATGGAAAGATGAACCTGCTAAAAGAGGTAATTAGTCTAGAGGTAGCTATACTGGTTACTCTAGGAATAACAATAATGGTAAAAGAGAAGATAAATCTTGGTTTAAAGGTACTTGTTACAAATGTGGTGAAGAAGAACATAGAGCTTTTGAATGTACTAACTCTGGAAAGAAGACTGGAGGTAATGGCAGAAGTACTTTGGCTTGTGAAGAAGTTGAGGAAATGTCTAATGAACTTGAACATGGTGAGAACTTGATGTTAAGAAGGATCTTGTGGAATGAAGAAGCTGATGAGGAACCTATTTTGAGGAAAAGTTTGTTTAGAACTAGATGTAAGATCACTGAAAAATGTTGCAAGGTAATCATTGATAGTGGAAGTTCTGATAATTTGGCATCCAAAGAGCTGGTTAACAAGTTGCAGTTGTAGAGATTGAAACATCCTAAGACTTACCATATTGCTTGGATCCAAAAGGAGCATAAACTACTTGTAAGTGAATAATGCCTTGTTAAATTCAAAATTGGGAATTATCATGATGAAGTCTTGTGTGATATTATGCCTATGGATTGTTGTCATATTCTTTTGGGTAGACCTTGGTAGTATGATAGGAAAGCTTTGCATGATGGTAGATTGAATCAATATACTATTTGGATGGATGGAAAGAAACAAGCATTATTGCCTTTAGTAGAGAAGTTTGATGAAGGTCATTGTACTACAGTTAGAGTATGTTTGTTTGATGGTAAAACATTTACAAGAGAAATGAAAGAACATAATAAAAGTGGACAATCAAATAAGGTTGCTGATGCCTTGAGCCAAAGAAGAAGTTTTCTAAAAGAGATGAGAGTTGAGGTACTTGGTTTTGATGATTTGAAGTGTTTGTATGAGACTGAAATTGATTATGCAAAACCTTGGAAAGCTTGTAAGGAACACACAGTGAGTGATAAGTGGAGTGATTACTTCATTCAAGAAGACATGTTGTTTAAAGGAGTTCAATTATGCATACCTAGAGGTCTATGAGAGAGAATCTAATGAAGAAGAAACATATTGGTGGACTTGTTGGACATTTTGGGATTGATAGGACTATGAATTTGATTTCAGAGAGATACTTTTGGCCATAGATTTACAGAGATGTACAAAGAATGGTTAGAGGTTGCAAAATTTGCCAAACAGAAAAAGGAACTAGTCAGAATTTGGGATTGTATACACCTTTGCCTGTACCTGATAGACCTTGGGAAGATGTGAGTTTGGACTTTGTTCTTAGATTACCTATAACTCAGAGATGTAATGATTCTATTTTGGTAGTGGTTGACAGATTTTCTAAGATGGATCATTTCATACCTTGTAAGAAGACATCTAATGCATTACATGTAGCTGAATTATTCTTCAAGGAAGTGGTAAGATTGCATGGTTTTTCTAAATATATTGTTTCAAATAGAGATACTAAGTTTACTGGTTACTTTTGGAGAACACTTTGTAAGAAGATGAATATTGATTTTAAGTTTAGTTCTACATTTCACCCTCAGAAAGATGGATAGACTGAAGTTGTGAACAAAATTTTGGGAAACTTGTTGAGATGTTTAGTTGGAGATAAGCCTGCTAATTGGGATTTAGTTTTTGCACGAGCAGAGTTTGCATATAATAATTATGTGAATAGAAGTACTAAGAGGACACCATTTGAGATTGTTACTGGATTTCATCCTAAGGGAGCCACAGAGCTGAGAGATTTACCTACTGAAATAAGAAGTGTTGAAGCTGATCATTTTGCAGAATACATGAGAACTTTGCATGATGAAGTTAAAAAGAATTTGGAGGACAGTAATTTGAAATATAAATAGAGAGCTGACAAGAGAAGGAGACATAAATATTTTGAATTTGGAGATGAGGTTATGATTCATTTGAAAAAGAATAGATTTCCAGTTAGTACCTACAACAAGCTGAAAATGAAGAAGTTTGGACCTTGTAAGATTCTAAAGAAGTTTGATAGTGGAAATGCTTATGAAGTGGAATTACCAAAGGACATGGATATATCACCCATATTAAACATTGATGATATCTTTGAGTACTTTGAATCAAATGATGAGATAGAAGATGATCTAGATTATCCTAAGAAGAACAGAGATAGCATTGAGAAGATCTTGAATAAAAGAGTGAGCAAGAGTACAAGAGGAAAAGACTACACGGAATATCTAGTTCAGTGGAAAGACAAGCTAGTTAAAGATAATTCATGGATTACACAAGCTAAGTTGGATCTTTATGATTCAAGTTAGAATATGAGTATTTCTTGATGTGAACATCAGTTCTTTATTTACCCCAAGTGTCTGATGCAAGGGCATCTTGCGTCTTTGAGCAATCTTGCATCAACCAAAAACATTTCCTAATTTTTGTACCTGTTTGCTATTGTTTTATTTATAATTGTTGTATTGGTTGATTTCATGGTGTGAAAAGCTTACATTATGTTGAGGACCTATTTTGTAACCTTATCCTATGAGCACATAAATTTTGGATGGACTATTTCAAAGTTACAGTTGTTTTCCTTGCCGTCGGAACCGCATTTTCCTGCAGTTTTGGTGCTGATTGTTCATAGTGCCGATCTTGATCCATAAGGAATCAGCCTTTGTTCTATTAATTAATTTTAGAGGAGCTAAATTAATATCAATTCCCAAGATTGCAAGCCCTAATTCATTATGAGTAAAAATTTATGCCCATTTTTTCTTGGGACCTATTTTTTGCCAGTTTTCAGGTGAAACATGTGGTGTTTCTTCTTGCGCACTTACGTGTGATCAAATGGGGCCTTACACAATTAAAGGAATGTTTTTGGGTCATTTGAGAACCTAAATCCAAAGGCACATCAATTTATATTAATTATAGCATTATTTTTGGTTTAAATCTTCCAGATTGGACCTATAATGTAATTAAATGCCTGACTGGCCGACTTGTGGCTTAGCTAGCTATATAAGGAGTCTAGATTGATGTAGTAGGGAATCAAGAGGAAGATAATGAGTGAGATATAGGAAGGATTATCAAGATATATAATTTGGAAAAAGATAGGATGCAAGCTGTAATTCTAAAATCATAATTCTCATTGTATAAGGCCAAAACTCAGAAGGCCTCACAGTCGGGCATGTTGAAAGAAATAATATAACTTCTCTATTGTTGCTTCCAGTTGATTGTCTCATATCCATTATGATTTCATTTCTTTCATGTGATATTATATTTCTTCCATTGTATAGTTCTGAGTAGGGCTTCTTGTTGATTCAAGTGGAGTCAATTCTGCTTGATTCTGCTTGTATCTACCCTACCCTTGCGTCATTTAGCAAAAGCTACTACATCTATCTGCATGGTAGGACAATAGTACCCAGCCCTAAGAAACCTCTAGGCAATTGAAAGACCATTAGAATGTCCTCCACAAATGCCCTCATGCATGTCAACTAACACTTGGTCTGACTCATCCTTTTCCAAGCACCTAAGAAGTGTCCCATCTAAACCCCTCCTATACAAATCACTAGAGATAAGGGTGTGGCGAGAGGCATTTTAGATTAAGTTTCTTCATTCAAAGAAGTTGAAGGTTTCAGAGATAATTTCATCATAGAGATATGAGAAAATGGAACCATAGCAGGATGACTCATGGCCAACAAGGGTACAAACAACTTGGCTTTCTTGGGAGTCATAGATAAGGTAGTGTAGCTCCTCCACTAGGAATTTGAATTTGGACTCATGTTGTTCTAGCTGAAGAAGTGAAGCCAATGTAGCCATAGCATCAATTTCTTTGTTCTTAGCTCTGGGGATTTGTTAAAATGTAACAAAGGTGAAATATCACCTTAATGAATCAACCATTTTCTTATAGGGTACCAGTTTTTCATCCTTTGTTTGGTATTCTTCATTAACTTGGTTGACTATTAATTGTGAATCCCCATAAATATGCAGCTCTATAATTCTCCATTCTATTTCCATTTTTAATCCATTTGTCAATGCCTCATACTCATCAATGTTATTTGTGCATGGGAACAATAGTTTCTAGGACTTAGGGATCATGTACCCATGAGGAGAAACAAATAACAATCCTGCTCCTAAACCATTTTGCATGAAAGAGCCATCAAAGAACATCTTCCATGTTCTTGTAGTCATGTACATTATGTGATCATCTGGAAATTCAACTTGAATAGGCATGCTGTCTTGGATTGGGAAATTAGCTAGTTGGTTTGCAATGGCCTATCCTTTTATAGCCTTATGCTCAACATACTCTAAGTCAAATTCTGATAGGATCATCATCCACTTAGCAAGTCTACTTGTTAGAGCAGCCTTACCAAGAAAATATTTGAGAGGGTTAATCTTTGGAATGAGGTGTATTGTATGTGAAAGCATGTAATGTCACAAATTTTGGGAAGCAAACACCATGGCTAGGCAAGATTTTTCAATACTAGTGTAGTTGACCTCATATCATACAAGAGTACGACTGATGTAGTAGATAGCTCTTTCTTTTCTAGTATCATCAAGTTGAGCCAATAATGCCCCCAAGGAAGATTATATTATTGACACATACAATATGAGTGGTTTTCCTAGGATAGGAGTCATTAAGATTGGAGGATTGGCCAAGTACTGCTTGATTTGGTCCATTCTTTTCTGAAAATCCTCATTCTAGACACATTTAACCCCTTTATGTAATGTTTTGTTAAAGGGTTGGGCTCTATCAACCAATTGTGAAATGAACCTCCATATAGATTGAAGGTGTCCCTAAAGACTCCTCATTTAGATAATGTTTTTGGGAGGTAGCATATCCAAAATTGATTGAACTTTCTTTGGATCCACCTCTATTCCTTTGGCTAAAATGATAAATCCTAGGAGTTTTCAAGAGGTGACTTCGAATGAACACTTTTTTGGATTTAATCTAAGTTGAAACTACTTCATATGATCTAGAATGACCTCCAAATCACCTAGGTTGGTATTCCTTTTTTTTGGATTTTGCCAAGGTGTCATCCACATAATCTTCCATATTCTTATGCATCATGTCATGGAAGATAGTTGTCATAGCACTTTGGTATGTAGCTCCTACATTTTTTAATCCAAATGGCATGATGTTCCAGTAATAGGTTCCCCATGTGTGAGTGAATGTAGTCTTTTCTTGGTCTTCAGGAGCTATCTTGATTTGATTATACCCAAAAAAACCATTCATCAAAGAATAGATCTCATAACCCGCGGTCATGTCCACTATCATGTCTATGTTTGGAAGTGGAAAATCATCATTTGGGCATGCTTTGTTAAGATCTCTAAAATCTATGTAGACACAAATGGACTTGCCATGTTTTGAAATTGGCACAATATTTGAAATCCATTCGGCGTAATCAATGGCTCTTATAAATCCTACACTGAGGAGTTTTTCTAATTCAGCTTTGACGAGAAGAGCTATGTGAGGATGAATTTTCCTCAACTTTTGTTTGACTGGCTTGATACCTGGAGCTATGGACAAGTGATGCATAATGAGATTAGTGTCCAACCTTGGCATGTCTGAGTAGGTCCAAGAAAAATTAATTTTCTTTCTTTGTAGGAACTTGGTATATGCTTCCTTTTCTAGTATTGATAGAGACTGAGCCAAATGTACTATTTGTGGAGCTTCTTCTATACCCAATTGACTGGTTGTGTAGGCTCAACAAGCACTGAAGATCTATCCTAAAAGTAACATGGGAGATGATCAAGTACCTCATCCTTAGGTGCCTCAGAGAGGTTTTCACCCTTAGATATGTCCTTTATTTTTACTTTTTTTGGTTCTGACACCACCACACAATGGTTTTCCCCATCAAAACTCTTATTTTTTTCTTTTCTTTTCATTTTGTGACTAAGGTACTTGATATCTACTTCTATCATGCTTGTAGTTGGTTTGCTAGTGGAAGATACTAAAGGCTCAAGGGCATTTAGGTAACATGCTATCTCATAGTCATTTTGGAAAGTTAGGAGCTAAGGCTCTTGATAGTGCTGAGACCAATCAATTAGGTGAGGATTGGTAAGGGGTAGGTCAATGACTAGTTCAATATTTTTTATGTGAATGGTATCATCTCTGGTGATTACAAAGTTAGGATCTATCAAGTATCCCTCCAAGGTACCCAAATGAAGACTTATCCTACCAAGTGAAGCATTGTCCACTAAAGCGACTTGTGGATTCGAGTCCACTAATCCTACACTAGACTCATTAGCTACCTTAGGTTGGGCACTATAAGCATGAACAACATCAATGTCCATGTCAATTGTAGAAGAGTTGGAGAGTGATTCCCACTCATAGTCATGTGAGTCTGTATTTAAATCCTAAATGGGATGTTTACACCAGGCATGTTTACATCATCTAGATGTAGAAGCTGTAATGTCACCAAGGGTAACACCCTCTTGAATGCCATTTTTGTATTGATGCTCTACAATAGGACTCTCAACATGATCTTCAATAGCAGACTCTTGTTGTTCTAGGATTGAAACTATTGGATTGGCAACTAGAATATCTGAATCTCCCCATAGGAGATTAGTGGCAGGGACCTGATCTTCACACATGCCCTACTAATTTTTTAGATTGGGTATGTACTTTGATTCATCATCACTATCTACCATAGCAATGATAGGAGTGGTTTTCTTATTCTAAGTTTCAAAACTTAGGCCAACCATTGTCTTAGACCTGTGGCCAAAAGAGCATGGTCAAGTGGTTCAACTCTGGCATCTAATCTATGACTAAGAGGACCATGACTTGGATAACCCATGTTCTTGATGAGAGTATACCCTCTTCCATATGTCTTAGGGAAAAAAGAGAAGTTCTCATTATGCAAGTATTTTTCTTCTCTAAAGATCCAGTCCTTGACAGCTACCTCTTCTTTCTCATCTTGGATGGGCATTGAGGACTCTACAAATGTATCAAACAGAGTCATAGTTGAGGATGAAGGACACATCTCTTGTGAAGGTTTTCCATAGGACCTAGGTGAGACTAGAAATTTTGTAAAGGAGTTAATTTGATATCCCCCCATACCAAGGTCTATGGATTTGAAGTTATTCTGGCATTGTGCTAAAGTGGCATCAAAATCCTTTGCTTCTCTATTGAGAGGAACATGAGTCCCTACTGAAATTGCATTAATAGATAATGTGCTATCCCCTAGTATACAAACTTCTACTCCACTATAGGGGAACTTAACACATTGGTGGTAGGTGGATAGCACTACTTGCATGTCATGGATCCATGGTCTACCAAGTAGGATATTATATGCTAGAGGACTAGCACCAATAATCTGGAACAAAATGTTCTTTTCCATAGGGCCAATCTTGATAGGAAGGATGGCCAACCCTTTAGAACTTCTCTCAGCCTCATCATAGGCTTTGATGGTGATTTTCTTCTAGGTATTAATAACTTGCTCATAGCAACCCATTATCTTCAACAAAGTCAAGGAACAAATGTTGAGCCTAGCACCCCCATCAATCAACACACACCTGACATAGGTCTTGTGGATCATGACTTCGATATGAAGGGAAAGATTATGCAGATCGCTCAAATCTTTGTCATCTTCTTATGAGAATGTTAGGTAATGAGGGCTAGCAAGGTGATTCACCATGTTCTAGAATTGGTCAACATCAATGTTGTTAGGAACATTGGCTACACGCAAAGCATCCTCAAGGATACACTTATGTCTTGGAGACAATTCCAAGAGTTCAAAAATTGAGATTTGAGCTGGTGTTCTTTGTAACTGGTCAACAAGATTATAGCTCATTTTAGGGTTGACTACTAACTTGGTGGTGACATTCTTGGATGTCACTTGCTTGGGTTTGCTGGATTGGTTGGAACTAGGACCTCTAATAACCACAGGACATTCACTTTGGCTTCTGGTGATAGCATTGAGAGCTTGGGATGACCTTTGAGAGTGAGGACCCCTAAGCACCACCACAAGTTCTTCATCAAATACAGGAGGAGAGCTCACATAATGACCATAAGAATCTTTTTTTTTCATCATGTTGACATTTTCCTCGACAATCTCAAGCATATTGACCACATTTTCTGCACCTATGTAGGTATAGTTGATTTCGGCCTTTCCATTCTTGGGTTTAGAGGTTTCCCCCTTTTCATATTTGGGCAAAGGATCTTTGAATGCTTTATGGTCTACATTAGAATTCAACCCATCAATCTAAAGTTTTCCACTTTCAATAAGATCTTGAATAAGGTGTTTAAGTTTCTAGCAATGCTCAATGTCATGGCCAATGCCATTGTGGAATTTGTAGGAAGCTTTTTCATTCCACCAATGTGGCTTAATGTCAGGTATGCAAAAAAATTTTGGATCTTGTGGTTGTGCAAGGTTATTGGAAATAATCATCTTGAAAACATCCTCATAGGAGTCACCCAGTTTAGAAAATTGTCACCTCTCCTTCTTAGGCTTTTCTTGATACTTTGGTTTATGCTCTTGTTGGTTAGAGGATGTGTTGAGCTTCATAGCTTGGACTGCACTAGACAAATGGAGGACTCCTTGATCCTTGGGTTGGGAAGAGTCCACAACTTCATCATTGACTACTTGCTTATTCTTGTTCCAATGCAAGTGTTTGCCTTTTTCCTTATTAGCATTGTTAGGATTTTGACCATTGTTGTTATTGCTATGTTTGGTCAAAATACCTTGCTCTTTCAAGACATCCTCAATTTGACATGCGGTTTCGACCATAGTATCGAAGGAATCAAAGACCATTTTTTGAGCCTCATAATGCATTTCAGGCACCAAATTACTAACAATGATGTCAATCCTTTCATGTTCAGGGATAGTCCTAGAATAGCAGGAGCATAATCATCTCCACCTTTGTAAGAAGGAAACAAAAGATTCCCCTTGGTTCTACTTCAAATTGCATAAGTATAGCATAGTGACCGATCTTGACAAGTTGTATGCAAAATGTTGAACAAATCTGTGGACAAGCTCTTTGAAAGTTTTGATGGGAAAGGTTATGTTGGTAAACCACTCCATTTCTTGGCCCTTGAGGCTTCTTCGAAATAGTCTCATATGATAGGAGTCATCTTGGTGAAACTTAAAACTCATGATGTAGAACTGATGCACATGATCATGTGGGTCACCATTGCCATCATACTTGTCATACTAGGGGATTTCAAATTTTCTAGGAAAGTCCTTCATACTCACACTTTTTTCGAAAGGATTGGGACAAATAGAATCAAGTGAAAAGGAACTTTTAGGTGCCAACATCTTTTCCATCATGCACTTGAGTTTTTTGATCTCCTCTTCTTGAGAGGGTCCTTGTTTCTTGATTCTTCTATCCACATCAAACTTGAAAGGGATCCTAGTACCCTTTTTAATCAAGCTCTCTAGGAACCTATCTTTATTTTGATCAAGATACTTCTCCACATATTGTTGGAATAGTGGCTCTTGTTGCATTCTCATAAAATCTTGACCATCAAAACTTGCACTATTTCCTCCATGTTGAGAGCCATGATGAGCTCATTAGGAGGGTTGTCTCGAGTTCCTAGGAGGTGTTCATCTCCTATGTTGTGAAATACTCCTTCCTCTATGACTAGGAGATCTTGAAGGGGTCCTTGACCACCTTCTACTTCTTGGGGTTCTTGAGGGAGTAAAGGGTGGAGAGTTGTTTCCACTGTTGGTACCCCTATTGTTGAATTGATCATTTAGTTGGACCTTGAATGTTTGAACAAGTCATTAGTGAATGTTGTATAGCATCACCATATTCATTGTTTTGGTCTTCATGTTGTGACCATGCATCTTGGTGAGCTTACCCATAATGTCTTTCAGCTCTTTGATGGGCATCTAAATATCTTGAGTTAATAGGGGGTGATTCAGGTTGATTGTCATCACCAAATAGCATGTTATCCCTATGTCTTTGGAAAATGTCATCAAGAGTTTGATCCATCACTTCTCTCTGCTTTCTAGTCATGGTGTAGCGCATGTCCATATTTGATTGAGAAGGTGGTAAAGAGGTACTCAAATCACTAGGATTTCTCTTTGGGTCAAACCAAGCTTCAGACTTGCTCCTAGATGATTGTTCAAAGATGGGTTTCTTTCCCTTTCCCTTTTGACAAGTTTGGACAAAGGGTAACTGATCAAAGACAACTTGAGGTCATTTTCCTTGACTAACTTGGTACCTTGTCATAACTGACATGAAAGAAAAAGACCCTTGGTGATAAGATGACCTTATGAAACATCAATACCAAATGAGGATAGTAAAAGTGTTCAATTGTCCAAAAAGAGATGGTGAGATAGAAAGCTGCAAAAGGTGTAAACCAACACTACCATAGAGGTGTATAATAAAAGGATAAGTATCCTAACACATATGGACTAGGAGGATGGATTTACCAAAATATATAATTGAAATTGGAATTTGAATTTTTATGGAAATGAATTTGGACAAAAGAGTATTGAAACTCTCCAAGTGTGTTTACCAAAGAATCTAAAGGTGTACTTTTTCAACAAGGGTAATTCCTAACTTATTGATGCTATGCAAGACTACTTTGGAAAATCAAAGAACACTAATTTAAGGGGTCTAAACACAAGAACCCAAGGTACAACCAGGTTTCTAGCAGCAGAGTAAGTCATCTACTAAAATCTGGCCAACTAAGGAAAGACTAAAAATTGCATAAACTAGACAGACAACTAAAAGGCTCTGTGCGATAGTTTTCAAGCTAACAATACGACAGTTTCTGACCAGGTGATATTTTGTAGAAGGTAGTATGATAGTTTCTAGGCAAGTAGTGTGATACTTTCCAGGCAAGCGGTGCAATAGTTTTATAGGGATGAACTATCACACAATAAATCTCAGTAGAGTGTGCTATACAATTTCAGGATCGTACGACCTTTGACAAGTGAGTGCTAAAAATTTTAGTTTTGAGGGCAATTTGATCAAAATTTCAATTTGAAGGTTGGATTTTTTTATTTCAAGCACAGTATTAACAGTAATCAGACAAGTTTGCAAATAGTAGGGGATCAAATATGTCATAAAACACTTGCACAAGGGCAAACGCAACCTTGCCAAGACAAGCAATTATGATATCAAAGCAATAAAATCCTATGAATGCTACTGTGATGTTTGATATTTGAGAATGTTTACATGGGTAGATCATAGTGAGACCACTTCAAGCACTTACTAGCCTAAAAAGACAATGGCTCAATACTTAACAACTTGGCCCACACTTGATGCTCCATTGCCTCACACAAAGTGGTTACCCACAATAGATATTGGCTTTGTCATGGAAGTGCCAATGACACAACCAAAGGAACATAGATGGTGAGTAATCTTGGGGTGATCTAGGTTAGTCCACTAGGATCAATCCTTGCACCAAGAAGCTAAGCAAAAAAATAGGGTGGCTTCTATCTATGGTTCTTAGTAAGGGCTTCTGTTCGTAATAACCCTCTTGCTCCCCAAAGGGACTCCTTACCTTGTGGCAAGTAATGGACCTCACGGCCATAAGAGTACCTTAAGAATTATTGCTCAACATTTTCCTCATGATCACAATCCCGCAAGTACTCACATCAAGCAAAGACAAGTACTACGTCTACCAAGGTTTTGTGTCCATGATAGCCTTGAGTTTATAGTGGGTTGAAATAGCTGGCAAAAAGCTTGTCCCTACTTAGGTTGTTCCTCTTGATTGCTCAAGAGCAGGCCTGCTAAAGGATTCTAAAAACTAAATAAAGAGTGAATCAACTTTTGAGTTTCAGGATTTCTTTGTCACCTCAAGGGTGAAGAGCATAATCTCCTAGCTCAAAAATCTCTCCCAAACACACCAAGAAAAGGTTCAATTACCCTCTTGCCTTCAAAATCCAAATATGGGTCAAGATTTATGTTTCACCATAAGTGTGAAGAGCATACTCTCCTACCACCCAAATATTCCTACAACAAGATATTAAGTGTCTAACAAATGAAACAACTAGTATATGTCACACTCAAAAAGAAAGCAATTAAACAAGCACTTGGTTGGGTTTTTATACTTTGGGCAGCCCTGCAAAAACCATTAGTAGCCCTTGTGCATTTGAAGCTTTGACATACATTCTTTTAAGAAAATAATTAAGCAATGAGAGCACCTACAAGCACAACTTGTTAGCCCTACAAGGGTTAGCACACCAAAACAAAATGAAATCTGCAAATAAACCCCTGTTCTACCACAACAAATTAGAAATCCAAATCAAACCAATTAAAGCTTGCAAAAAAATGAAAAAAATTGCTCACTACCAAGCCTGGGTGATATTTCTATAGAGAAAAGATCGTACAATATTTTGCTCTGTACTGGTGTGATACTTTATCTCCGTGCAATAATTCCTGATACCTACATGCGACAGAGAACAAAACAATAGTGTGACAGAGTCCACCGAGGTACATGATACTTTAACTGGTAAAATATCACACCGGTATATAAAAAACTATCGTGCGACACTGGAAAACTGTCACATAATAATTCTATTAGAAAAAAAAATAGAGAGCTGAAACAACAAGCAAATATTGACAAAAAATTGACGAAAATGCATAAAAAGAAGGACAAAAAAAGAGTGTTCTGCCCCACAGTGGGCACCAAAAATGTACACACTAAATAGTGCACTTCTCTAAGTCATTACTTCCAAGGGAATCCATGAATGGGAAACCTTGAGAATGCGACCTAGAGCTCCCTAGGTATGGAGTCACAAGGATGTTGATGGTGCTCTCAACTAGAGTTATTGAAGCATGCAACCTTGCTAGTAAACCACACAATGGGAGATTCAAAGAGACAAGGGAAAGAATGCCAATATCTTCAAGAATCTAGAATGGAAATGCAATGCAACTATACTAAGAATGAATATGCAAGCTAAGCTATGGAAATGAAAGTATTACAACCCTTGCTAATTAAGCTATGTGAGCTAATTTAAAGCATAAAGGAAACTAAGCTAGAAAGCATAAACATGAAGCTATAATGCAAGAATGATCTCCAAAAGCTCCAAAGTCTCCAAGAAATCCTGTAGCATAAGATTAGTATTCAAAATTGGGATCCTAGAATGAGAAAAGAGCTCTCCTTTTAAAGGAATTGAAAAGGAATGGACCATGGAGATTAAGAGGCAAAAAATTTAATCAAGGGTGGAGTATCAAAGAGGGGCAATCCATGTGCACAAGTATCCTCCAATGAGAAAATAAGAGTTGGCTTTTGTGTCCATATGATACAAAAAGTTCTTTTCTTCTTTTTATAAAATAAGAATAATGTTTTTTTTGTGCAACTTAGGATAAGAAGTGTTGGTTCCCCTTCTCTTTCTACTTGCAAGTTTACACTATGATTGACAAACTAATGTCACTGACTCTATCACCACTCCAAAGTCTGCAAGGAAAAGGGCCAATTAATAAGGATCAACAAGGATCCTCCTACACTTTGAGCCTAGATGCTCAGGCGAGTGTACCTTTGATTCACTTCTTGAAAGGAATCACTAAATATTATGCATTTATACCATTTACAAACTGATTTTAAAGATTTTATCATTTAAATGTGTGATTGATGATGATGAACTACTTCTAAAGGATGGATTAGTGACTTAACCTAGGGCATAGAGTCACTCAATAACATATATCAACTAAAAATCCTAACTCAAACACTCTTGAACTCAAAATAAGTGCTTTACCTATTATCCCTCTCACTCCCAAACCTGATCATCAAATTCCTATCCAACCATGAACTCACTAAAACTACCTTAAAGACTTTAATCCTAACTTTGTTAGGAACTCAAAGATAATTCCACAATATTCTTTGTCTACCTTATGCTAACTCACTTTGTGACATTAACATATATGAGCCCAAGATCAAAACAAGAAGACAAACATAAATCTGAGATTGGAATTCAAGTGTATTCTCATTAAAACTTATAGAATCAATACATTGCCAAGACAACAAAATGCTAGGAAACAAACCCTGGATCCATGCTCTCCTTGTTCAGTCTTTTACATTGACTATCAATATAACATCAACAACCCCCATAAAAATATAAAAATACTACAATATATACCACTAGTCATCTTAGAATCCCCAAAGATCAGGATGTAGCAAGCTACGGATGACTAGGGCAAGGGTTAGGGTTTTCACCCATCAAACCAACTAAATTCAATTAGAATTAATTACATTGGAGGAAAACCAAGCAACCCGATTTGATCAGATCCTAGAATGATCTCCATTTATGAAAAAATTTAGAGCAATGTACCAAAGATCATGCATCTATCATGTTAATCAATCTGATCTCACCTGCAACATGCCTTGAGCTGACTCTTTACCCATTCCTTCATGGTACAGTCCTCTACATTTTTTCATAAATGGAGATCATTCTAGGATCTGATCAGACTGGGCAGAACACTCTTGTTTTGTCCTTCTTTTTATGCATTTCCATCAATTTTTCATCAATATTTTTAGAGCACCACATGCATCCTCTAATGAGGAAGATTCACAATACAAAAGTTCTAAATCAGATAGTGGCCACTCTGAAGACAAATCTTATGATACCCCAAAGGTAGTATTTTAAGATAAGGGTTCATTACCTACCGAATAGGATGTACAAGCTAGAGAAAGGGGTTTTGGACTGAATTTAGATCCTGATGAGGATATCTTTAGAAGGAAACCCATGTGACCAAGACAGGTCCATTTCCCATATCAAAACCTTACTGATATGGATGTGTCATCAAGTTCTGAGGATATTATGATAGACCCAGATGACCTGAGTGCACTAAGGTTATAGTTGGCAGAGTAGGATGCCATACACAAGAGGTTACAAAAGGAGAGAGAAGCTGAGAAAGTGAATGCTCTGATAGAAAGAGAATCTCTTAGAAAGATTAATGAGTTGAAGGAGAGAAACAAGATGCTTGCCTCTTCTCCTAAGACTTTGTAGCATGATGTCTTTGGTGATCTTGATGCTTTGAGAAATGAGTAGGAATGCTTACTGCAAGACCATGAGTTTGATAAAGAGGGCCTTGTGGTTAGACAGGTTCAAAGTTATGCTTCCCTCCCTAAAGATAAAGATGGGCATGAGATCACTAAGCCTGATGTTGTTGTTGGCAAAAAGGAAAGCAAAAGATGGTGGGACACCAAAAAAGCAAACCATTGACAATACCAAAGGTCCCACCACCCATTTCAAATAAGGATATAGAGATGGAGAGAAGAAGAAAAGAGGATGAAGACCTAGCAAGAGAATTAGAGAGGGCTGAAATTGAAGCCTCTATTGCAGAAAAAAGAAGAAAGATCCAGTTCTTCAAGGCTTCATCTCCAAATACTCTTGTACCATCCACTACTGATGAACTAGGTATGCCATCTATAACTTCTAATGTTGTTCCACTTGGTAATGTTACTACTAAGAGCTCTTTTCCTTCTTCATCTGCCAAGATAAATATTGACCCTAAACAACAGTCAAATGCACAAGTAGATGGAAATGTAAATGTAATCATTAATCCTAAGGAGAACACTAGTTCAAGTTTTCAAAGAAGACCTATGCAATTAGAAGGCTATAGGCAAATTAGTTTTGATGGAATACCTAGCTACCCAAATGTTTTTCCAACTGATATAAGAGATAAGGTACCTAAGTTTTCTGGTAATAATACCATTAGTTGTGAGGAACATCTTAGGTTATTTGTTGATATGCTAAATGATTATGAGATAGAACATGAGGATGTCGTCATGAAATTATTTGTTCAATATTTGGTAGATGATGCTAGAGATTGGTTTAAGAGACTCCCTAACCGATGTATTGACACTTGGGATTCTTTTGAAAATGTTTCAAAGAACAATATGGTGATAGGCCTAATGCTAGTTTCATGTTGAATGAGTTCAACACTATAAGGAAAAATCAGAATGAATATGTAGCTAAGTTCAATATGAGATTTCATAAGGGTATGCATAAGCTATTTCAAGTCATGAGGCTAGATGATAATGTTTGTTTGACCACATACTTCAATGTCTTTGATGGAAAAATGGGATATTTGTTGAGGGACAAGGAACCAAGAACTCTTAGAGATTCTTTTAGGATTGCTATCAATATTGAAAACAATATGAAAATATTAGGAAAATTAGGTAGAAAAAGAGATGATCCAAAGCTATTTGGAGATAAAAAATACAAAAGGGATAATGAAAGAAGTGTTGGAAATAAGAAACAAGAGGAAGATAAGTTGGATAAGGTGTTGAATGCATTGAAAGACTTGAAAGCACCTGCTAATAGGAATAATAATGTACTTGCTTATGAAAAGCCTCAGTTCAAAAATAATTTCAATAGGCAGAATAGACTGCAGAATTATCCCTACAACAGCCAATGGAAGGATGGAAAGCCTATTGTCCCTATTGCAAGAGGAAATAATGATAAAGTTGTCTTTGATCCTTTGCAAAAATCCTTTATAAATGTCATAGAGGATACACCATGGTGTATAGCATGCTAGTCCCCTCATTCTGCAAAGCATTGTGTGGTTGCACAATCCATGTTAGCATATCAAGATGATAATAGTGAGGAGTTAGATCAAGAAGAAAATCATGATGACATTGGATGCAACATGGAAACTTCATATTTAGGATATGAAGATGATTCTAATATTGATGAAGAAGCAGATGTGTGTTTGAAAAGATGCAATAGGGCACTTTTCCATTAGGAGGTTTTTTCTGATAATGATGACATTGATGAAAAGATATGTAACATGAATTCCTCCTTAGAAAAAGTAAATTTGAGAAGACCATCAAAGGAAGAAATGGATAGAATTACTACAGAAATGATAGCTCAAGTGCAAACTAGAAATATGATAGCAAATGGTACTAGTGGAAAAGTTGCATGAATGTTTATAAAGAACACCAACTCTGGGGAACTCAGTGGAAATAGATCAAAGGATGATCATTTAGAAAGGGTTCCAGTTCTATTTTTTGGTCCCTGTCTAGTTCCAATTTCCCTAGTTCTATGAATGTTCTACCTTGTAAATACTTCCTTCTTCTCTACATATAGGGTGTTCCCTCTTTCCTTTCTGGTTTTGAGAATATAATACAAATTGTAACAATCTATCTTATGTATGAGATTTTAATATATTTGTATTACTATCAGATTGTCTCCATTTGAGTTTTAGGCTTATTGATTGAAGCATCAAGGGTGTTTCAACCTTTCTATTTTCACTTCCTATGTGTCTGCAATAGAGTTGTTTTTGCAGAAACAACTAAGTTTAGGACTAGTTTTCAGATGTGTATGAGCTGGGGTATCAAGGGTATTTCATGCTTGTCTTTCAATGGATGCTGATTAATGTATTACCTATTTATAGGTCTCTTCTAAGGGGAGGGTTAAAATCCTTTGAATTAGTGATAGCACATCTGGGTACACAAGTGGATTGTTGAAGTGAGATCTAATCAGTGGTGTATGTTTGGTGTAAGGAACTAACATATTAGGATGTATTGTCTTCTTGTTTCATAGCTCTCTATTGCAGTGAGGTATTTGTGATGCAGACACATTGATGACAATCTCCAAATCTACATATACTTTTCTATGTTCCTTTTCATAACATAAACTAGAGGTTCATAACTTTTTAATACTTCAAAAACAATAATACTACTAAACATAACCACATCCACTTTATATCATGGTTCAAGATTGATCGTACCATCGATCTCACCAACATAACTTTTACCTTAATTCCATTGCCTTGCGGGTCGGCTCAACATGAGCATGAACTGATTGTGAGTTCGCCACCTTTTCATTATCAAAGGCCGATAAACATTCTATGATTGAAGCCAATAATAATAGTATCTTGAAACCTGTTCCAATACATTATAACTAATATTCAAACATTATGGTGTAAGAGAACACATTAACTTCCAATAACCGCTGCAAGATTCAACCATACAAATTAATAACGGTTTCTTGAAATTGATAACTGCCATCTTTATTAAAACTGATAACAATCTTATTCAATAACAATATGTTTGCAATACTATCCATTTGGGACTGTTCTAGATAGTCGATAGATCATTCACATTACTCGAATGATAACAGCAACCAACTGATAAACTAACAAATTGAGACTGAATACCATTCACTATTGCATCAATTATAAAAGATATCAAAATTAAATATAACAATAATTAAATCAAACCTGATATGCTTTGTTGTTCCTCTAACCGATATTCAAACAGTGACTATTATAGAAGTCTTTAGAAAGAGTCGATTCAAAATTGAACTCAACTCTTTGCATCTCAATTTCAATAAAAGAAACCATATACCATTTGCTGTTGTACCTATTATAGAAGATGTTAAAAACTGATATGATAAAACTTGAATCATCCATCAATTTGATACTTATATATATATATATATATATATATATATATATATATATATATATATATATATATATATATATATATATATATATATATATATATATATATATATATATATATATATATCTATTCTAGTCTTCATAACTGTGCTCAACAGAATCGACAAAAGGAAACACATAGTATTTTATATAATACATTTTCATTCATAAACAAGGCCATTAAAATATTCATGGCTCTCTAGTCAAAGACCAGAGAGCCCATTCTTTCTAAACAATATGATGAAACTTATTTGTCGATTCGTTCTCTCCTATCTATTCCTTCGATTACATTGTCCTATTTATAGAGGTTCACAATGATTACAAACTGTTTACCTTCTTCATGACTCTTCCTATTCCATTCAAGCTTTGCTTACACATAGCATATCTTTTAAACACATTACATAATAAACTAACTGCTTGTAAATATGTTTTAATGAAATTCAAAAAAAATGACTTAGGTATGTTAAATCTGAAGGTGGAGGTGGTGCTCTTGCACCAATTTGACTCTGTTGCCCATTGGATAAGGCACTAGTCTATGAGAGACTTAGGGTATTTCAAGGGTCCATTCAACCCAAAATTTAAATCATTCAGAGTAAAGCACCACCTTTCCCTTTCATGTTGTTAGAGTAGGTTTCTAGTTTTCAGACTCGTTCCATGCAAGCAGGTTATTGCATTACGTTATGGTTTCATTGGGGTATAGGATACCCATAGGGGTCTGATAACTATTCCACAATAATTTATCTGCAGGCCTTTTGTTTATCAAGAAGAGTCATGAGTGTGCAGATAAGGAAATACCTGCCTGAGTGATGTGGAGCTCAAAGAAGAAGGAGGATGCTCTTTGTCCTCATCAATTGGCCCTTTTTCCTTGTCAGACTTTGGAGTGGAGACTAACTAGTTTGTCATCATAGTGTAAACCTGACACTATGTGGAAAAAGTGAAAGCTAACAAGAGGAAAAGTGGGGGTTGTTTATTTAATAAAAGGGGAGGAAATTCCTTTTAAATAAATAAAGACTTAGGATAAAATGGTTAGCCCATGGAAAATAATAAAAAATGATAGAACTAGGATTTGATCAAGGAAATTGATATTGAGCTGAAGATGTTGATTCAGGAAATTGATAAGTTGTTGAATGGGGCCCCATAGTCTAGGAGACCATTTTAAGGTGCCTACACATACCATAACTCGGTCATACGCATGTGCGCTGATGCTCTACACTTCAAGAACTCTGTGCACTCTCTAGTCTTCAACACTTAGCTAATTTATGAACTTCCCATCAAGTGCACTGACTCCAAACTGCTATATGACTTTGTTTCCATAATGAAAACACTATACTAAGTCATATACATCAATATAGCCAAATTTCCAACAATCTCCCCCTTTGTCATTGATGGAAACAAAGGAATATGGCCAAGTTGCTAACTGTCCTTAATACAAAAAAATTTTGTCTTATATCTCCCTATACATATCTTTCTATCTTATTTATACATATCTACAATCCATATTCTACACTTACTCCCCCTTTTAAATTAATGATAAAGGTGTGTCAAAACTGAATCTACAAAGACTTACTGTGATAGAACATCTAGATATGCTATCTGCAGATTTTGGATCTCCTTCTTCCAAAATGTGATTAGTGAATTTACAATCTGTAGATGGGCGTATAAAGCATACTATAGCTTCTCCATCTTCTCCAGATTAGTGCTAGGACCTTGATCATATCTCACCATGGTGGCATCGATCTCCTTGATATTCTGATTTAGTATGTCTAATGAGGACGCAAGAGCATTCCTTAGTTGAGTCTGCCTAGCCCTTATCTTGATCATCTCTTTTTCTGCCTTCTCAATCTTGTCTAACTGTCCTTGGTAGACATTGTTGCACATATTCACATCAATAGATGGATCTTCTACTGATTTCCTTATGTTGTCTATCATGACTTCTACCTCTTGTACCTTTTTGTATAGATCACCAGTTAACTTGTCTTGGTTCATACATTCAGCAATGATCTTTCTTCCCTTTGCTACAAACTCCTTCAGTGATGCTTGACCAGCCTTTAGTGAGCTCAGGTCAAGTGTATAGTTGCTAACCAATTCACTTAATCTCTTCTTCAAATACTTCTCCTCTATAGCTAAGGATGTAGATTCTTCCAGGCTAGAGAAATTTCTTTTGAATTTTGAAATGAGAGGATTCCTCATCACTTGTTTCTCCTTGGCCTTCTCCATAGCTAAGACACTGAACTTAATCAGGTCTTCTTCTCCCCATGAGTCCAAACTAGTTGTGTCAGGTGTCAAACTTGACAACAATGCTGCTGAGGGAGTGATGGGAGTGCTATCCATCACTTCTTGTTTTACCTTGATTTGTTCAGCTAATGTTTCATCTTTTTTCTCACTTCCTTTTACATCTTCTTTTTTTTTTTCAGCTTCTTTTTCTTTTTCTCCTTCTTTCTTTTCTTCCATCTTTTCTTCTTCTTTCTCATTTGTTATATCCACAATCAAAATTTCTTCTTAATGAGTAGGCGTGTTACTGCATAAGATTTTAGCTTCTTGTGTGCTCACAAAAGCTTCTTCAAACTTGTCCAACTCAGTGTCAGTGGCTTCCATGGCTATCTCTACATTATCAATGATAATGGTGCTAGCTTTTAGTGACTCTGTCATGGGCGCAGACTTAACTTTTTCTATTTGTGTTTCAACTGCAGGCACTAAGTCTTGAGGACCTATCACTGATGCATTAGTGGGCTCTACCACCTTGACTTCCTTTAAGGGTGCTTGTGATGTGGGTACAGTAGCTGGATACATGTGCCTATTCATAAAGACCTTCTCAAAGGCTTTCTCTATTTCCTTAGCCACTAGATCATAGTTTTTGTCCATTATATGCAAAGTCCTTGAATTTGTTTTGAGATGTGGCTTTACCAAATCTAACAATAGAGATTTCCTTTCTAAGGAACATACTGGAAGAGTGTCATCTAGAATATTTTCCCTTATCCTTAAATCCTCTTCAATGGCTTGTCTCTTTTAGAATTCTAGGATGTTTCATACATTGTTAGGGATCATAGTCTTAATTTCCAAGATTATTTTCTTGAACTTCAACATGTGTTTGACTATCATTACATGTATCTCATATTTGTCTATCTCACTATACTTTTCATAAAAATTTCCTACTTGATCAATTCTTCCCTCATCAATTATTCTTGCACTTAGCACATTGAGACTAGGTTTGAAACTTACTTAAGGAGGTGCTTGTGAGTTCTTTTTGTTCCTTATTACTCTTGAGGATGGATGACCAATGCTGATCTCTTTCTTCCTCTTTAGCATTGCCTTATACTCAAGAGGAGCAGTAAGGTCAATGGTTTCTTTGGGCACAGATAGAGTAACATTAGTTTTACCCTTCTATTCATCAGATTTTTCAATCTTCACTTTCTTCAGCTTAGGATCATCTGATTATGCATCTGCGCTCTCTAATTCTAAAGAAATATTTTGTTCCCTTTCTTTGTCTACATCTATTTGAGACACTCCATGTATTCTTAAGATCTCAGAGGTAATCTTGACAACCTTCCTCTTGGTTTCTACATTTTTTATTTTAGCATCTACCTCTCTTGTCTTCTCCTCATAGGTTCTCCATCTTGGCTCATTAGGGTCTAGGTGCTGACAACAAAACTTTAGCATAGGCCTCAAGAATAGGCTCTTCCACTTCATATCCTAGTGGATGAATCCACTTTGTTCTTGGTTCAACTGTGTCCATGCATGTTGTGTCTATCTTAACCATAAAATAAATAGTATCCTTGTATTTCTCAACAATGTTCTCTAGTATCATGTACCTCATCTGCATTTTGATCCTGAATGTCTTTAGCTCTAGTGTCATGTAGTCTCTTAGAGTGCTCTTTGTAGATTCCTTGAAAGATGTCTAAGGCATGGTAGGGATAGTCTTGTCTATGTCATGCCCCGCAAGGGAACCGGGGAAGAGAACAAAGATTCTCTTAATAAAAGAAAACCTAAGTAGAGATTTATGAAAAATTTTGAATTTTTAAAAAAATTATATGAACAAAACTTAAACTTAGATTCCTTCCAAGGTTCCCTTCTATTTTATGAACAATTCATTTAAGTCCATAATTAAACTAACAACAAGATTTATTTCTCAAAGAAAACTACATCATATCTTTAAGAAATACAAAATATTTTCCTCTCAACTTTCCATTTAAAAATCATCTATATTCCTAAGCATCCTTTATGAAGAATATAACTTTTAAAATTTATCCACCTCATTTGATACATTACAAATATACTACATTTGATTTTTCAATAGCTTCACTTAAACAACAATAATGAAAGCATGCTACATAATTTGGAATGTTACAAAATCCTTTTCTTTTCCAACATACATCTTACACATAAAGTTCACATCTCCCTTTCCCTTTTCCTAAATCTACCCATTCCAAATACATCATTTTGAATTACATCAATGATTACATTCAACTCCTCATGAGAGGTAACAATAATTTTACATCATGAGATATAATTAGAAAGCCTTCATTCTTCAAAGTGGTACACAAGAAAATATGAATTTTCTAACACTACATCCACAAAAGATACCTGGATAAAAATATTTACCACCCAACCATGTGGATACCCAAAGGCCCACTCCCCCATGCTAGGAGATAAACACCAAGGTCAAAAAAGAAGGAATAGCTATGTTAGAAAGTAAAGATCCCCAAGATAACTGAGAGGGGGGGGTGAATCAGTTATCAGATAATTTATCCATTCAACTACTTTAAACAATGTAATCAATGTACTAATCAACCATAGAAAGATAATCATACACAATTGCACAATAACACAAGATATGTTGACTAGGGAACCTCTTGAAAAGAGTAAACCCCGATGGGAATGATGCCCACAAAATGATGCACTAATATGAAAGTTCCTTGTTAGAGGATGGACCCTGTTAGGAGTCTTA
This sequence comes from Chamaecyparis obtusa, assembly GCA_027943335.1. Classification (NCBI taxonomy): domain Eukaryota; kingdom Viridiplantae; phylum Streptophyta; class Pinopsida; order Cupressales; family Cupressaceae; genus Chamaecyparis; species Chamaecyparis obtusa. The sequence continues at coordinate 1,000,285 of BSBK01004407.1, read as the reverse complement.
TGAAATACATTCAGTACATATAAATCCCTGTTAGGAGATTTTGAATCCCTGTTAAAAGATTCTAACCCGGTTAAGAGTTTATGGAAGATAGAAGGACCCACTGCCCAAACAGCTTCAATGCAAGATCTCTGAACCCACTGTCCAAAAGATCTTAGAATTATTCAATAGAATAATATGAAATATATTACATCCTTCACACTATGCCAAAATGCACTCTCTGCTACACAAGATCACAATTCCAAATCTCTATACTCACAAGTCTTCCTTCATCACTGAATTAGCTCTTTTCTTCACTTCATCCATATATTCGCATCTCAATCTTCATAGTACACATTACAACAAGGAAAAAATTCCTTCTTATATACCAAAATCAAATAATTAAAAATGATTCGGTCCTCAATTACAAAATAATAAATTCTACACGGTACACACAAAATTCACATAAAATTGTCGGCTACCAAATACTGTAACTTTCTCCAAACATATCCTCAAAGTTTGCACTATGAACCATGTGATCATTAATGAGTCTCCAACATCCCTTTAACTATGCAAAATCAGATTCCATCCCAGCTAAGAGATATCCTCTGATTTCCGAACATCCCTTCACAGAAACACTGTCTAAACACTACTTTCACCAAAATGCTCATAACTCTCACAAATTAATGAATTTCTTTTTTGCGCTGTTAACCATAGGTTAATAACACACCAAAGAAGATACCATCAATTGTGCAAAATCCAATCTATAATACAACATGTGTGCAGAACAAAACTGTACCTACTTTCCTGCTAATATCCAGAATATCACTGTGTTGACATCAATGACAATCCAAGTCATGAATGCAACAACAACTGCTAGAGAATGACTGCCAAAATACTTTGCATTCATTCTTAACAATCTCCCCCATTGGCATTGATGGCAACATAGATGTAAAACATCCAATGTTCCAAAAATCCAATACTGCAACATCACTACAAAATATCAAATCAAATCTTGCTTCATTTTCCTATTCAGCTCTCTCATACAATCCACAATGTTTTTCATGTATATCTCTCCCCCATTGACATCAATGATAGAAATTCCATCACTAAGTCAACAACAACTTAATGTCAAAAGACACTTTTCAGAAAAATACAATAACAAGAGTCCTCATGACTCAGCTCATAAACTCCCCCATAGAGGAAGTTCCAACATCCAATCTAGAAGAAAGATAGGGCTCATATACCACTGGATGGATGCAATCATCTGCATCAATTCTCAAAAATAGGTTGGGGCATAACCCCAAGCATACCTCTTAGATACACAAATGTATCCTTAGGTAAAGGCTTTGTAAATATATCTGCTATCTGCTCCTTTGTACTTATGTACTCCAATCTTACTTCTTTTTCTGCAACTTTCTCTCTTACAACATGATACTTGATCTCAATATGTTTAGTTTTAGAATGTAAAATAGGATTTTTTGACATACTCACTATACTGGTGTTATCATAATGTATAACAACAGGCTCACCAAACTTTATTCCAATATCCTTCAACATTTGCTTCATCCAAAAAGTCTTAGCCAAATCATTTTCAAACAACATAGCTCTTGCTGCTTCAGTTATTGACCTTTTCCTTCTTTTTGCAATACCATTTTGTTCTGGTGTTCTAGGGGTTGAAAGTTGTCTCTTAATACCATTCATTTCACAAAAGGTGTTAAACTCTCTAGATGTAAATTCACCACCTCTATCAGATCTTAGACACTTAATCTTCATTCCAGATTCATTCTCAATTTTGTTTTTCATGATCTTAAATTTATCAAATGGTTCAAATTTTTCTTTTAAAATGCAATCCACATCATTCTTGTAAAATCATCAACAAGAATCATAAAATACCTTTCTCCATAGAATCCTCTAGTCCTAGTAGGACCACTCAAGTCTGTATGAACAATCTCTAGCTTCTCTGTCAATGTGAACTTCTTGTTGGGAAATGAACTCCTTTTCTGCTTTGCCATCATACATTCTTTGCCAATCATGTTAGTAGGTTTCATAATTCTAGGTAAATCTCTTACCGTAAGTGTAGTGCTCACCTTGAAAATATTATCAAAGTTTATATGACAAAACATTTTATGCCATAACCAACTGTCATCAATCCTAGTTATCAAACATGTCATCTTAGTAGGATTCAACTGAAATACATTACCTCTAGTTCTGGATCCTTTTCCAATCGAATTTCCATCTTTATCTTTTATCACACAAGTTTTCTCAGAAAACCAAACTTGATAACCCTTATCAACCAATTGTCCAACGCTCAGTAGATTATGTCTTAGCCCATCAACAAATTAAACATCATCAGTGTTAGTCTTTCCATCAAGAGTAATAGATCCTATACCCTTAATCAAACAAGGTGCATTGTTACCAACCCTAACAATTCCTCCATCATAATTATCTAACTTATCAAACTTTTTTTTATCTCCAGTCATATGATGTGAACAACCACTATCTATAATCCAATTAGATTTCTTTTCAACTTGTGAAACTAATGCTTTTTCTTCCCTTTTATCAAATTTAGAACTTTCTTCTTTAATTGCTACAAATCCTATTTCCTCAAAGTTATCATTATCACTGTCACTTAAATGTTTTTCAATTCCTGCTTCAAGATCTTCATCATTTGCATAATAACATTCTTTAGATCTTCTAGGTTTAAAGTTGCTTCTATACTTCTTAAATCTTTTAGGACATTTAGATGCAAAATGACCATATTCTTGACAAGTCCAACATTTAAAGATTTTCTTACCATCTGGTTCTCTTTTTACAAGTAATGCAATACCTTCTTCAATCTTCTTATCTTCCTCAAATCTGCTACTACTGGCATAATCTCCATTCACACTAGTACTTCTTGTAGGTCTAATGTTAAGAACACTGAATTTTGTTTCCATTCTAGGTAGCTCTCCTGATAATCTCAAGTTCATCTCTATTGTTTCTAATCTTCCAAGAAGAGTCTCTCTTGAAAAGTTTGATGTACAAGGTATCACTTGTTCAATCATCTGCGTTGTCTGCTTGAATACTGGTGTCAAAGTTCTTAGAATTTTCCATATCACTTCATTCTCTATCTTATCACCTCCACAAGACTTTATTCCTATTACAATCTCAGACATCCTACCAATATAGCTTCTAATAGATTCATCTTCCATCATTTTGATATCTTCAAATGCACAAATCCAATTATGTAATCTAGCCTTCTTTGCATGTTCATCACCTTCAAAAGTAGAATGTAAAGCTTTCCAAATTGCATGAGATGTTTTCAAACATCTTACCTGACTATATTCATTCTCCGATAGTGCTGACAAAAGTGCTTCTCTTGCAAGTATGTTACACATGAATAGATCTAGTTCATCTTTAGTTCCTACCTCTAGATTGTCTTCCTCAATGATACTCTTCTCATTCTTTGTAATCAACCAATAACTTGGTCCTAAACATAGTAGATGTCTCTTCATCTTTTCTTTCTAGCTGTCAAAATTTACTCCATCAAACTTAGGGCTTTCTTTTTTGAAATTTGCCATGGATCTCCTTAAGTTGTTAAACTTTTCTTTCAAGGACCTGCTACTTTGATACCAATTGTTAGAAAGTAAAGATCCCCAATATAACTAAGAGTGGGGGGGGGTGAATCAGATCCATTCAACTACTTTAAACAATGTAATCAATGTACTGATCAACCATAGAAAGATAATCATACACAATTGCATAATAACACAAGATATGTTGACTAGGGAACCTCTTGAAAAGAGTAAACCCCGGTGGGAATGATGCCACAAAATGATGCACTAATATGAAAGTTCCTTGTTAGAGGATGGACCCTTTTAGGAGTCTTATGAAATACATTCAATACATATAAATCCTTGTTAGGAGATTTTGAATCCCTGTTAAAAGATTCTAACCTGGTTAAGAGTTTATGGAAGACAGAAGGACCCACTGCCCAAACAGCTTCAATGCAAGATCTCTGAACCCACTATCCGAAAGATCTTAGAATTATTCAATAGAATAATATGAAATATATTACCTCCTTCACACTATACCAAAATGCACTCTCTGCTACACAAGATCACAATTTCAGATCTCTGTACTCACAAGTCTTCCTTCATCACTAAATTAGCTCTTTTCTTTACTTCATCCATATATTCGCATCTCAATCTTCATAGTACACATTACAGCAAGGAAAAAATTCCTTCTTATATACCAAACTCAAATAATTACAAATGAGTCAGTCCTCAATTACAAAATAATAAATTCTACACGCTACACACAAAATTCACATAAAACTGTGGGCTTCCAGATATTGTAACTTTCTCCAAACATATCCTCAAAGTTTGCACTATGAACCATGTGATCATTAATGAGTCTCCAACATCCCTTTAACTACACAAAATTAGATTCCATCCCAACTAAGAGATATCCTCTGATTTCTGAACATCGCTTCACAGAAACACTTTCTAAACATTGCTTTCACCAAAATGCTCATAACTCTCACAAATTAATGAATTTCTTTTTGTGATGTTAACCATAGGTTAATAACACACCAAAGAACATACCATCAACTACGCAAAAGCCAATCTACAATACAACATGTGCGCAAAACAAAACTGTACTTACTTTCTTGCTAATATCCAGAATATCACTGTGTTGACATCAATGACAATCCAAGTCATGAATGCAACAACAACTGCTATAGAATGACTACAAAAATACTTTGCATTCATTCCTAACAAGCTAGGCCAAACCTAGGGTCAGGTTACCTTTCCCAAATAGCAAATAAAAGAAGGTCAAAGTATAAATCTTTCCCCAAATAGGTTATAAGGCTCGGTAGAAACTTTAAGCAACAACCTAAGTGAGTGTCATCACATGGCCCTCACTCCTTGGGTTGTCCTGGTACTAGCCACTTCAGGCCCTAGCCCCCAAGTAGGTACATATGGGATCGAATACCTTTTGTACAGACAAGCGACATTCGATCGTACCTACACATAGGTACCTTCTCCCACTCCTGTCCATAGCTTTACTAGCACTAATGGCATGGGTGAGGCACGTTTAATCTTTTTAATGTTTTAACCCATTCCCATAATTTTAATTAAGTTTTCACTTGTTAAATAATTCTTCAGTCGGTTATCTTAGTTCTAGCCACTTAGGGCCCCGACCCCGCACTAAGAGCCACTCACTTAGTGTTCTTAGGGTTTCTACCCATAACCCACACATCACAATTACAACATACATGTAGTTAAAACATTTTAAAAGTCTACACCAAATTCCATATACCA
>BSBK01004407.1:900000-990000 GCA_027943335.1 Chamaecyparis obtusa | reverse complement strand
AGCTGATGTGAAAACTAGATCCCAATCAGATATGATTTTCCTAGGAATACCATGGAGTCTCACAATGTCCTTCATGAATACTCTAGCTATAGAAGCGGCTGAGTAGGAGGACTACATGGGAGAAAAATGGGCTACCTTGGTGAGTCTATCAACTATTGCCATGATAGCATCATGTCTCCAGGAAGTAACTGGAAGTCCCATAATAAAATCCATGAAATAATGTCCCATTTCCATTCTGACACTAGGTGAGGTTGCAAAAGGCCATCAGGATGTTGACGCTCTGCTTTCACTCTCTAACATTCCAAACATCTAGCCACATAGTCGATAATATCCCTCTTCATTCTTGACCAATAGTATAACTGGCATAGGTGAGCATACATTTTCTTCACCCTGAGATGTGCTGAATAGGGAGCCTTGTGGCTTTCTAAGAGGATAAGCACATGAAGATCTCCTTCCATGGGCACATAGATTCTATTTTGTTGTCGCAACAACCCAAGGGTGTCTAAGGAATATCTTGAGAATTGACCTTCCAAAGGTCTTCCTGACTCTATTTCTATCTTAACCTCCTGAAACCAAGAGTCAGAAGTGAGAGCTTCCCTAATTCTTTTCTCCAAATCTGTGCTAAGGGATATTGCTGATAAAACATGTCTACGCCTGCTCAAAGCATCTACCACCACATTTGTCTTCCCTTGGATGTACTTAACCTCAAAATCATATTCACATAGGAATTCCATCCACCTGTGTTGTTTGGCATTTAGGTTGGGTTGAGAGAAGATGTACTGAAGGCTCCTATGATCTGTTTGGAGTTCAAACTTGTGACCCAACAAAAAGTCTCTCCACTTTACTAAGGTGTGAACTACTGCTGCAAGTTCTATATCATGGGTGGGGTAGTTGAGCTCATGATCTTTAAGCTTCCTTGACTCATAAGCCACAACTTGTCCTTCTTGCATAAGAACCACCCCAATCCCTTCTAGTGAGGCATCTGTGCAAACTATGAAGTTTCTTGATGGTTTAGGAACCACCAAGATTGGAGCACTGGTTAATCTTTCCTTCAAACATTGGAAAGCGGCCTCACATTTTTCTGACCAAACAAATTTTTACCTTTCCTTTGCAAGGAAGTAATGGGGTGTGCTATTTGAGGGAAATCTCTGACAAACCTTCTGTAATACCCAACTAGTCCCATAAAGCTACGACCTTCAGGGACATTAGTTGGAGTTGGCCACTCCACTATGGCTTGAATTTTGGCTGGATCAACAATGATGCCATTCCTTGATATGATGTGCCCTAGATACTTGACTTTTGTCTGAAAGAACTCACACTTTTCTGCATTGGCATAAAGTTGATTTTCCCTAAGGCACTGCAATACTTGGCGAAGATAAACCTCATGTCCTTCAAGAGTTTTAAAGAGCACTAAGATATCAACTAAGAATACTATCACAAATTTATCCAAGTAGGTTCTGAAAACTCCATTCATTAAGCTCATGAACACAGAAGGAGCATTTGTTAACCCAAATGGTACCACAGTGAACTCATAGTGACCATATCTGGTACGGAAAGCTATTCGATAAATATCAGCTTCCTGAATTCTAAGTTGATGATATCCTAACTTGAGGTCAATTTTTGAAAATATTTTTGCCCCTTTCATTTGATCAAATAGATCATCAATGCGGGGTAAAGGACATCGATTCTTGATCGTGACTTTGTTGAGTTGACGATAGTCAATGCACAATCAAAGAGAGCCATCTTTCTTCTTCACAAATATTACTAGTGCACCCCATGGTAATACACTAGGCCTGATAAATCCTTTTTCCAAGAGCCCTTCCAGTTGAAGCTTGAGTTCCTCAAGTTCCTGTGTGGTCATATGGTACGGAGCTTTGGAGACTGGTTCTGCTCCTGGAACCAACTCAATTCAGAAGTCTATGTCCCTTTTGGGTGGCATTCCTGGAATTTATTTGGGAAAAACATCCAAGTACTCCTGTAATAGGGGATGATCTAGTGATACCTCCCCACTTTCTCCTTGGTCCAAGTCCTCTACTGATACTTCAAATAATTGGCATCCTTTGCGCATGCACCGCTTGAGCTGCATCATGAAAATCATGCGGAGAGAGATGGGTCGTTGCACTCCAACAATCTTCCTAGGTTCTCCTAAGTCATCTGAACACTGAATGCTTTTGTTTCTACAATTCAAAGTGGCTTTGTGAGCATCCAACTAGTCCATCCCCAAAACTACTCCATACGAGCCTAGAGGAATTACTCAGAGATCTACTAAGGTGCAAAAAGGTCTAAGTTCTAACTTGCAACTATGGACACAAGAGTCAGAGGTTATTCTTGCCCCGAAGGCTAGCTCAACCTACCATCTATCTTCTTGCCTTACTACCTTAAGCCTACATTGCTCTACTAAAGAAGGTGAAATAAAAGAATCTGTTGCTCTTGAATCAAATATTACAATGGTAGAGATACCCCTTAACAAACCTAGGGTTTCAATGACTATTCCCTGATGATTGGCTTGTCCATGGTCTAAGGTGGCAAAAACTCGATGGGTTCTACCTGCATTACCTACTGTTGGTTCTGAAGAGGCCTACCTATAGCTAACTACTGGGGTAGATTTCTGAGGGCAATTAACTGTGATGTGACCATGTTGGCCACAAGAGTAGCATCCTGTGTTCTTGACAAAATTCCTTCCTGTAGAAGGTGCACTGGACTACTGATAGCTACCATGACTAGAGTTTTGAGACATACTCTGAGTTAGCTAAGGGTTCAAGTATCGCTTTGTATGCTACTAGTTGCGAGGATTGCTAGATTGAGAACCCCCACTTTTATTATTGTTGCCATTGTAATTTCTATTTTTTCTATTGTTGTTGTTGTTGTAAAACTTCCTTTTCTGGTGGTTCTAACTTCCTTTAGGAGGATAGTTTTTAGGTCCAAGTTCACCTTGAGATTGATTTCCCTTGAAACCTGACTTGGCTTGGAAGGCATTACCCCCTTGGCCACCTGTCCGACCTCTTAACCCCAAGGCTATATTTTGTTCCTCAAGGCGAGCTTTGATGATTGCATCATTAACTGTCTGAGGTTCAAACATTCATACACTACCGGCCAAGTGACCGTTGAGTCCTCTAAGGAAGTGTTGAGTCAACATGGGTTCATCATCCTTATATCCTGAGTATGGCTTGAGTTCCAAGAACTTCCTCTCATAGTCATCTACTAACATAGTTAGCTACCTTAGGTTGTGAAACTCTTCGGCTCTTTCCCATCTCCAATGGTCAGATAGAAATTTGGTTCGAAAGAGTTCTAGGAATAGTTCCCATGAAAGAGTGGTAATATCTATGTGAAGTTTCTCTCTCTTTGTTTCCCACCAAGTGGATGCAAAGTCTCTAAGTGTAATACCCCAAAAATGGGCTATAAGTTCATTAATCTCCTACATCATCAAATTGAATGAAATTGAAATCAAAGTCCTAACCTAAGGCACATCTACACATCATCGAATCTAATTGATTATCTTAAATTTTGCATCGGGGAATGTTCCTAGCAATATTCCTATTTATCATAATTATCTTTAATTTTATAATTATTTGGCAATAAATCACATTTATCCTCAAATCTGGACAATACAATTTGCAAACAAGCTGAAACTGAAAACCCTAAATTTGCAAAATTTGAAGTGAAATTCTTTTCTGGAGTCAAAAGTCATCTCAGAAGGTTAGAAAGTCATACGATTTTTTGTCAAATGTCATTTCAATACTGCCCAACTATCGTATGGTGAACTACCCAGTGTCGTACGAGTTTTTATGCTAGAAAATTCAAAAGTCAAAATCCTACTTGCAACTGTCATATGATATTTTCAACTGTCATTTCATTACCTATCAACTATCGTATGAGATTTTCAACTATTGTTTCATAGCCTACCCACTGTCGTATGAGTCTGCAGAAAGTCATTTGGGAAAATTTTGAAAAGTTGTCAGAAAATTGTCAGAATTGCCAGATACTTATCTTTTTTATCCTAATTTCATAATCTGTCGAACAAATCACTGTGTCAAGAATAGAGTAGTAGCCATTGAGAATCAGTACACATGTCTCAAAGAATCAGTACACATGAGGAAAAAATTCTAATCACTGCTATGATGAAACAGGTGCATGCTATGCAAGTTAAACTTAACAATCTTAAGAAAGAAAAGGAACCTAAAGAGTTCTCCATGGAAGCTCTATGCCCTTTTCTATTTGATAAAGACTTGTACATGTCACCATACCCCCAGATAGAATATGAGCAACGTGACAATCCTTATGATACCTCTTCCATGGAAAGTGACACATCCATCTTTGGAGGCTATGATGACTATGATGATAGACAATATAATGATACCTATGACACCTCTATTCCTAAGAGTCCTCCTCGTTGTATGTTCCTACTTACTACAAATGGGCCATCACATTGGATAGATCATGATGGTGATCCATATGATTCTAATTTTGAAAGAGACTTTGATGGCTTTTGTGGACAATATCTAGATGATACATCTACTTCTATTGAGGAATATAAAATGTACCGCACTGATTTGAAACATCAATACTATAAGGATCTCTCCTCTAAGAACTCTCAAGCTAAAAATAAAGATTACAATCTCAAGCAAGATCATTTTAATGTTGGACCTTTGTCTTGTGATGGTTCCCTTCCATCCCCTACTTCTTCCAATACCCATACATTTCCTAAAGCTTCTGAGTCTTTCAAATCTTTCATAGAACCTTCATCTGACACAAGCCCTGATACTTTTCATGTGGTTCCCTATAGTTATCCTCAAGGGATACCCCTGAAAAAACTCAAGCTAACCTTCACTTGGCTACCAATACTTTTAATAATGCTAAACCTAAAGATCCTAAGCCTTCATACGCTACAATGCTTACTTCAGCTGGTCCTTCACCATCTCTGCAACAGTCTTCCATACAATCCCAACATGCTTCCTTGTCCTTAGAAGTGGCTCTATGTCAAGAGGACTCTAAAAATGATAAAGAAAAGAACATAAAGAAAGATCAAGATCAAGAACCCTCCATGTCATCCACTCCTTTTCCCAATGTCTCTTATCCGCTTCATGGTTCTTTTGATCCTGCACACCCTTTTTGATGCATTCCACCATGTCTTAAGTCTTCTCTTAAGCAAGATCAAGTTACTACTTACACTGTTGAGCTTATTGACAATCAAAATGACCTTACTACACTTGCACTTTCCAAAGATGATACTTCCATTAAGGTTGGTAAAAATGGTGTTGTTACTTCCAATGTTAAGCCTATTGAAAATCAAGAGAAAAATTATACGCTTATGCTATCCAAAGATCCTTGTCAAGATCAAAGTCTTCCATCTTCTTGTTCTACCACTCCATGTTCACTTCCACTTTCTACTCTTCCTAAGTCTTTGCAAGCTTTGAACAATCCTATCAAAGAATGTGCTCATATTCAAGATGTCCATAATTCTAATGAAAATCCTAATGCTCACTCTAAAGATGTTGATGTCCTTGGTTGTCATATAAATGTTGATGAACTTGTTGATTATCCTTTTACGTCTTCCACTTCCATCCTTGGACCTCTTCCACCACTACAAAGGGCTTCACATCTTCCTTCCATCTTGGGTCCTTATGTCCCTTCACTTTCCCCTCCTAACTCTCCTAATTCACCATCCATCTTGGGTCCTTACATACCTCCATCTCCTATCTTTCCTCAAGATCAACATAGATGCATACCCTTGAATCCTTTTTATCCACCCACCCATCTAAACCAGTCATATTCTCCTTTTTCCTCCACAAGTCCCAAGTCTTTTGGAAGTAACTTGAATGTTCAATCCAAGAAAAAGAAGCAATACAAGAATCCATCAAAAAAAGAAGATCACCATGTCTCCTCTAATCGACACAGAGGCATAAAGTCAAAAGAGATATCTAAGAAAAAAACTACAAGACAAGTATGGGTTCCAAAATCTATCATTAAAGATATTCTCTCTAGATCATCAAAAAGAAATGAAAAGCCTACAGCTATATGGATTCCAAATTTTCTCTTGAAAGAGTCTAGTGTTGAGCAAAAAGTGAAGTTGACATTCAAGCTTCCAAAGACTTCCACTTCATCTTCTTCCAAAAACATTCTTCCATTTCATGTGCCTAAACCACAACCTCTGCTATCCATTCACATATTCCTTCATTCACATTTCCTCTACCCTCTCACCACCCTTCAAAGTGTGTGTTGATGTTGATCTTGCCTTCCTTTCCATCTACCCTTTCACAATCTTTCCATTCATTATCCTTCTACCTTCTATCCTTTTTCCTCATTTGTCTATTCCTCCTATCTTCCAACCTCACTCACTTTACATAAAACCTTATCCTCCATTTTCTCTTCCATCTCCCTTTCCCCATCAACATCTTTGAGCATATCATTTTGATTCCTTAGCATATCATGGTTTATCCTTTCAAGGAGCACTATCTAAAAAGCTTGCCTTCTTCCAAAACAAAAAAAAGAATTAAAAAAAAATAAAATTTGAAAATGTGCCTTGGTGAAAACTTGGAAATAGGCACCTTGGTAGCAAAAGTAAAGAGAAATAAATTCACCCTATGGTGAAAACCACTTCCTTGTGGCACCTTAAATAAGTACCATGATGAAAACCTAGCAATCAGGCATCATGCATAGTTCTACATATTTCATCTATTTCATCTTCTCTCTTTGATCTTGACAATGTTGATCTATACATGAACATTTGGCTATCTTGTGGGCTATTTTACAGTGATCTTGCTTTCATTCCCTTCCTATTTAGCCTTCATATCCATTTTCCTCCATTCATTCTAGTCTTTCGCTATCTTTTCCCCTTTGGTTTTGATCTAAAAAAAAGAAAAGAAAGAAAGAGTAAAACACAGTGCTATGAAGCCTCTTGACATGTCTACTCTTTTGGACTACATCATTTCCTTCTTTGGCATTACACTTTTGTGACTTATCCTATGATGGTCTTTCATTGCTTGTCCAAATGTTCTTTACATGACCTATTTTTCCCTAGCTTGGGTATTCTTGAGGAGTTTGCCCTTGAAGATTTCTTCCCTTCATTCTCCTTCATTCTCTTGTCTTTCATCTTCTCTACCAGCTTGTCAATCCCTCTTATTCTCCACCTTGCTAGACATTGGGATTGCATGATATGATCTTTCTTGGGAGTTTGAAATGGAAAAAGATTCTATCAAGTATCAGAACAAGTATCAGAATCAGTATCAGAACAAGTATCAGAACAAGTATCAAAATTAGTATCAGAACAAGTATCTGAGCAAGTATAAGAATCAGTATCAGAACCAATATCAGAACAAGTATTAGAACTAGTATCAGAACAAGTATCAGAACACCTACTGGGGCTACACCTTTTTCTTTAGTTTATGGGTTTGAAGCGGTACTGTCTATTGAGGTTGAAATCCCATCACTAAGAATCAGAATGCATGGTCTAGTAACTGATGATGACTACAAAGTGTCTAAGTTGCAAGAAACTTGAACTACTAGATGAGTGCAGACAAGCAGCATATGATCATCTCAGAGTATATCAAAAAAGAATGTCTAGAGGCTACAACAAGAAAGTCAGACACAGAGAATTTCAAGTTGGTGATCTAGTCTTGAGAGAAAATCCTAAAAAACAATCCCATCGAGAATGCAAGGGGAAGTTTGAACCCAATTGGCTAGGTCCCTTTGTAATCACTGCTACTTTTGGCTCTCATGCCTATCAACTCTCAATGACTGAAGGAGAACAACTCTGAGAACCAATCAATGTTCTCCATCTAAAGAAATTCTACACCTACGGCATTCAGTCTATGGTAAAATGTCCTGAAAAAATCTTTAAAATTGGAAAAAGTTCTGAAAAAATGAACATCTTGGTGAAAACCTAGCAATAGGCACCTTGATGATTCACAAAAAAAAAAAAGAAAAAAAAAAAATGAGAAAAAGAAAAAGTGCCTTGGTGAAAACCTAGAAACAGGCACCTTGGTAGCAAAAATAGAATCTCTGTCAAGATGGTGAAAACCTAGCAAACGGGTGCCACTTGTTTCAAAATGCTCTATCTATCAGCGCAATCTTGGTCTTTCCCAACTTTCAGTCTTGCTTTAGTTTGTATATATCTCCCAGTTTGTTTCCGCATTCCTATTTTCAATAAGTCAGTTTGTACACCAATCAGCCCAAGCATTTGTATCCTATCAATGCTTAACACTTGGGGGCAATCAATGTCATATCCTATGGTCTCCCATGTATCTGAGACCTGTCATATCCAGTCAGAGTCCTTTTGAAGCTTCATGTGATTCAGTTAGTCAGTCTTGTCTCTAGAAAAGATTTTGCATCTACAACAACGCAATCAACATCAAACATCAAACTAAAAACAATCTGTGCTTTTTACATGCTTTTATCTCCTTATATGCTTACTGATTCACATTGAGATTTTTGCATATTGTGTCCCTTCGAGCTCTTCGATGATGTCCTTTATAGGATTTAGAGAGTGATGACTGAGGGCATAATCTTTTTTTTGTTTTCTTCTTGTATGTGAAAATCTAACAACTTTGGAAATTTTGGATTGAAATGGTGTCTGGCTGTAAAAGCCTCTATCTCGAATTGGATGGTCATGCGTACCTTGACCATTGATACCCAGAAAATTGAAGGAAGTTTGATCTAACTATTGTCTTTTTGAGTGAGTTCTTTCTCCTACTATGAAACGTGATCTTACCTAAGGATGCGAATGATAAAGGGTCACTACGGGTAATTCACATCAGATTTAGAATAATCTCTTGGCTGTTTGATGTGTTTGTCATGCAAGACATATTCAGGTCATCATGATGTTTATGTTTTAATGCTTATACAAATTGCTATATCAAAATGGACATGATATTCAGGTCATCCTAGCGTTTGTGCCTTGGTGCTTATATCTAATCTGACATTCCAAAAATAAAATCAATATTCATATATCCATGGTTGTTGACCAGTGGGTGTTGTATTGATTCTTGCGCATACAAATCGATATTCATATGTCTATGGTTTCATAGCTAGTGGGCATTGTATTGATTTATCTAGTTACCTAAAAGTTCAATGATAATAACAAATCAACATATGATCAGTGAGTAGGTCCTAGGTCTTAGGTTGCATTTTGCATTTCATTTTTCATCTTTGCATGATCTCACAATGATTAAACTAACTTCAATGCTTAAATGATTCTTCAAATCGCATCTTCAAATCTAACAAGAGCCGAATCTCACACGAAGGTTCCTCCAACAAAACAACAAGTAGAATCCTTTTTCGGGATCAAAATCAAAATTTGAGATTGTTTATATTATTAACTACTTGCATAATCAACTTTCAATCATAGTAGAAATCTATTTTTTAACTTAACTGATTATGTTCCATCAAACTATCAAAATTTCAACCATGGTCAACTCATGGTCAAACCTAGTCAAACTTGGTCATCTAGACCTCTAAACGATGCAGAATACATTCCTAGACGTGTTTAACCACTTCTCAAATAAATTAACACGCTTCTAAACTATCAACATTGACTTTTCTTGTCAGATTTCAATTTTAATCCTGAAGGGGGCATGGTATTGCACATCATTCAAAGTCTATAATCTAATTTGAAATCATATCTTTGCTGAAATCATATATTTCCTCAGTAATCAAGACAACAACCACGTCTAGTTACTGATTAATCAAAAAAAAAAACCTCATCACTCAAGGCAAATCTATCATCACTTGGGGCATATCAGATTCATCAAGATCTATATCAATCTGGTATTCTCCTAATCTTGTAAACTGTATCAGTTTTTGCAACCATCAGATCATAGTGTTCTTTCCTTGGTTCTTCGGCAATTGAAGGGTTCAGATGTGATACCTGCTAGTTCTGCTAAGACAATTGAGTCTAGAACCAGTCACTCACTTCTTTGCAATCATAAGGTTCAGAATCAGGTGTTTTGACACTTTTTTTCTCAATCCTCAGTTCATCGCTGCTACAGTGAACATTATCTTTGGTCATTCAGGACCTATTATCTTCATATCAAATCACTATCAATTAGCTTCTGTCT
This sequence comes from Chamaecyparis obtusa, assembly GCA_027943335.1. Classification (NCBI taxonomy): domain Eukaryota; kingdom Viridiplantae; phylum Streptophyta; class Pinopsida; order Cupressales; family Cupressaceae; genus Chamaecyparis; species Chamaecyparis obtusa. Next base: position 979,948 of record BSBK01004407.1, on the reverse strand, counting down.
CATATCAATTATCAATTTTGAATCCATTTCATATCTCTATCAAACACAAACTATCTTTGAACCACTGCGCTTTGCACAACAATTCAAAGAGGGGCAAAATGTAATACCCCAAAAATGGGCTATAAGTTCATTAATCTCCTACATCATCAAATCAAATGAAATCGAAATCAAAGTCCTAACCTAAGGCACATCTGCACATCATCGAATCTAATTGATTATCTTAAATTCTACATCGGGGAATCTAATTGATTATAACATTTAAAATTTATCCAACTCATTTGAAACATAACAAATATACTACATTTGACTTTTCAATAGCTTCACTTAAACAAAAATTATGAAAGCATGCTACACAATTTGGAATGTTACAAAATCCTTTTCTTTTCCAACATACATCTTAAACATAAAGTTCACATCTCCCTTTCCCTTTTCCTAAATCTACCCATTCCAAATACATCATTTTGAATTACATCAATGATTACATTCAACTCATCATGGGAGGTAACAATAATTTTACATCGTGAGATATAATTACAAAGCCTTCATTCTTCAAACTGGTACATAAGCAAACATTAATCTTCAAACACTGCATCCGCAAAAGATACCTCGATAAAAATATTTACCACCCAACCATGTGGATACCCAAAGGCCCACTCCCCTATGCTAGGAGATAAACACCAAGGTCCACAAAGAAGGAATAGCTAGGCCAAACCTAGGGTCAGGTTACCTTTCCCAAATAGCAAATAAAAGAAGGTCAAAGTATAAATCTTTCCCCAAATAGGTTGTAAGGCTCGGTAGAAACTTTAAGCAACAACCTAAGTGAGTGTCATCACATAGCCCTCGCTCCTTGGGTTGTCCTAGTACTAGCCACTTCGGGCCCCGGCCCCCAAGTAGGCACATGTGGGATCGAATGCCTTTTGTACATACAAGCCCCATTCGATCGTACCTACACATAGCTACCTTCTCCCACTCCCATCCATAGCCTTTACTAGCACTAATGGCATGGGTGAGGCACATTTAATCTTTTTAATGTTTTAACCCATTCCCATAAGTTTAATTAAGTTTTCACTTGTTAAATAACTCTTCAGTCAGTTCTCTTGGTTCTAGCCACTTAGGGCCCCGACCCCGCACTGAGAGCCACTCACTTAGTGTTCTTAGGTTTTCTACCCATAACCCACACATCACAATTACAACATACATCCAGTTAAAACATTTTAAAAGTCTACACAAAATTCCATATACCAAAATAACACTTCTTAAATTTCAATCTAGGCCTTAAATTTGACTAATTCTAAAATTTGGCTAAGTCTAATTTTCTAAAAATCTAAAATCTAGAAGTCATAGCTTAACTCCTAGGAACCTAAAACCTATTCCAATCAATTCAAAGGGTACCTAATCCCTTTATACAATTATAACTTAAATTATAAGGAATTAAAGTACATAAACTTATACTTAAATGTTATCCTTGTATAAAGCGATAATATAAATTTTAATTGTGGAAACATAATACATTACATTATTAAAATAACCATTGAAACTCTTTAACGTTTATTTGAAAAAATTACATTATTAAAATCCCTAAAGTCTCTACAATAGACAAATTTAACAGTATAACAATAATTTTATATTGTTATGGTTCAGTTTGATGAAAGGATTCAACAATGTAAAGAATCAGATTTATCAAATTAAACATGAACCGTATTAAATAAATTTTTTTACTATTGTTTCGATTTCTTGACTATGGTTTCGATAAAAGGATTTAATGGTTTGGTAAACTGATTCTTAAGTCACATGTAACTATCAACATTACCAGTCAATCTGATGTAAGTTGATGGTGGTTATTGTGAAATGAGTTGCTGTAAATAGTGTCAGTTTTCTCCATGATAGCCCTATTTGAGATGTTGGAAACCAATTTTATCTGACGGGGAAATAAATGTTTTAAAACTAGTTTGCTAAGTCTTAAAATACACTCTTCCCCATTTGACGAGTATTTATACAAAATAAACTATACTCAGGCAACAAATTAAAGTCAAACCTGCGTATACAAAATTAATTAATAAATCAATCCTCAAAGCTAATAATTTGAGATATTGTAAATGATGGCCAATAATTGAGGAAATCATACATAGTATGAATGAGAGGTATTGTGAACATTAAAGCAATGGTTGAGGTGGAAAATACAATCTTTAGATTGGTTGGAAATAAAAATTAGTATTTAATCATTTTCTTCACAAGCGAACACTATATTTATGTGCTCTTTCTACTTCTCTATCTATCAAAACTCGTTCACTAATTTTACAGCCATTATCATTTCTACAAGTGTTTCTTAGCTCCTTTGTATTGTCTTGAGTTGGGACTGCCCTCTAACTATTACAACTTGCAATGGAGTTGAATTTGGCATTGGGAGTTTCACGCAGAAGAATCTAGAGACGTGCTTGACCCCCACTTGATGGATTTCATGGCGATGTCAGATTGAGAGAGATTCACTGCTCCTACTTTTCAATCTTATTCTTCGAGGTAGGTGAATCATACATTGAATCTTTCTATACTTTGTGAAACATAGTAATTAAAGAGAAACATATTGTTTAAATGCATTATGTTGTGCAGCTTTGAGCACAGATGAAATAGAGGTGTAGATCATTTATTTTATTTTATTTTTGCACAAAATTGGTTACATTTGGAAGAACCGAGGGATGATGGGTGTCACTCCTATAATGACTACCAAAGTTCACCACATTTTAAGAACCGTGGATGACTCGGCCTGGCAATGGGAAAAAAATGGTGAGCGCAATAATTATAAATCACTTTTCAAAATAAGAGGGAATTATGCACGGTTAAACAAATAATTATAAATGAGGAAGAATATTTGGCTCATGATTGAAAGGCTAAATGTTACACAAACCCGAAATATATAATATTCCCAACTGACTTTTAAAACAACCAAAAACAAAAGCACCCAATTAAACTCATAAATTTCTGATCAACATGTAAATTGCAGTCCAGATTCCATTAATGAACACCATATTTGTTTCATTTTCAAAAATTGATCACAAGCACAAAAGAGAAGCCCTACCTCAAGAATAGAAGCGAGGATAAAAATGAGAGATTTGCATATGAAATCTTCAACCACAAGCTTTCCGAACAGAAAACCAATCTGATGCCAAAAAAAATATAAATTTGTCTACAATAGTAACAATACTATTCTCTTTCTCTAATCAATTCTTCTCCAACCCCCTTTCACATAGGAAATATTTCATGTATATAGATTGGGAAGTAGTTGCACAGGTTTTCCAACCACTGCAACTATCCACCGGTCATCCGTTAACATTATGGTTTTGTAAACTTACTCCCGTAAAGGGATAATTTATTTATAAAACTATAATCTAAGCTTCCCTAAATTTAAGGACATTAAAATAAATATTATAGTCATAAAATGATTTACTAATTATATAGATATATGTATGCATATGCATATGTGTGCACCCATATGCCTATGTGTACATATATTATTATTATTATTATAAATATTATTACAAGCATAATATTATTATTATAAAGCATATTATTTATTTACACACTTAATCCATACTCTTGCAAAATACAATAGTGATATATTAAGGTGAACCATACCACTATTGAAACATTTTATTATTAATATTGCATTAGTCTTATAATACCATAAAAATCATTTATTATTAATGATATTAAAATCACACGTTTTGATCACGAACTAACAAGACACACTAATATATATATAAGTAACTTTTAATAATGAAAAATTACTGAGTCCTACCTCCACACAACAATAGCTTACATCATTAATCTACTAGCAACATCGAACATACTATGAAGACAAGAACTAGCTACAAGATCCACAAATCCAACAACTACGAGATCACATACTACATCCACACAAGGGACTGACTCAACACTTCCCACCTAAGGATAAAAGGATCAAAGGTGAAGTTTCTTCCTGTGGAACCTGGTGATATCTCCATAACAATCAAGGATTTTGAGGGATCACTCAGACCTGTGAAGCTAGGTGGAGATGATACCCACTTCCTACAATCCTGCATCACCAAGAAGAGATACATACATATGGATATACAAATCAGATATATGCAATTAGATGACCAAGATCGATACATTGTGTGGACCTCAACTAAGTGAGTAACTATGACTTTGTCCTAAGTCATGAAAACACATTAGACAGATATCCATGAAACATAGAACATCATGATAATGGTTAGTATTCAAATCATTGGGTTAGATCCATAAGACATATAAAAATAGATGATTTTCTAATCTTATAAACATATAAATGATATAACCATAATTTAGCATATCAACCACCTGATAAATATAACATCATCCATAAAGCACAAATGTAAATGTATAGTCCTAATCATCATAATAGAATGTCCAAATCAAAAATTCCAAGTATCACCATAGGAGAGGTATTACGGTCTAGATATGAATCTGACACCTTTCCAACAATATGGAAGTCCATATAGATAATTAGGGACCCAAACCTAAATATCTTGGTTTTATCATGCTTGATTGCCTTGATGTTGTCAATTAGCTATGCATGCAAGATCTCACATAGGTTGAACTCTCCATTTTCATTAAAAATTCTTATGGCTGCAAGAACTATGGCGGCGAACACACTATTTAACCTACTAATGTGCTGAAAATTGTATCCAAGTATCAAAGACATCAATTTGATGTCATCTTTCTCAATAGGCTCTATGGTCATTCCACACCTATCACTCCTTGACTTGCAAGTTTGCTCAACAATCTTCCTCACATCTTTACCCACTAGAAGGATGATCCATGTCCTTTAGAGGCCTATCATCTCATGAATTAGGTCACTGGTAATTCTGACCAGCACTTCACCTATCCAAAATAGGTCATCATGAATCCTGCTCAAAAGAATCTTGATCCATTATGATTCATAGAACTCATATGTCATAGCATACTCCACTATAGGGTGATTATCCCACCATGCAAACTCATCCATGAAGGTTTTGTTTGGTTTTAACATAGTTTCCATGTGCACCCTTAATCTATTCAATCCTACTAGTTCTTTCTTATAGTAGATGTATGCCCTAATGTCCTCAACATGCATAATGCCCATAGGCATACGGGAAAATGACCCTTCTAGGTCATCTAGTGTAGATTTAAATGGATACCTCTTAATCACATATCCTTTCTTATCTACAACATCAAATACTATAGGAGTAGCCATCACTTACTTGTATATCACTTTCACAAAGGTTTCCAAGAGATTCTGAATCGACGCGATGAACTAAGGTTTCCGCAACCGATCAAATGCACAACAAATCAATTGATGAATCAAACTGTAATCCTTCTCAATAAATTGCTAAGGCTTTTTTTCTCTTCAATCACTCTTAATTTCAATGCAATGAGAGATCTTCTAACTTCTATGTACTTTAAAGTAGAATTTATGTCATTAATGCTTGTCATGTAAACCAGGCTGTCACTTGGAAATTTCTATCTTTCATTCTGCAAACAATTAGCTAGTGTGCTCTTGCACGAACATTCCCTTAGTCTCCAAAAGCTTAAGTCTAAAGGTGCATACTTTGAGAGTGAGTATACCAGCCACATAGGGGTCTAGAGCTAAATTAGCTCCCCCTATGACCCTGAGGGCCATTCATCTAGATGTAGAGGGTGCGTCCACTGTGGATGCATCCAATACATACTCATCAACCTTATCCTTCTTTGCTTCTGACCAAATTATGCTTGCATTCTCTCAGGCTTTCACAAACTTGACTTCTCCTTTGGGATCCAATACTGGTTCTTGTACACACTAAATAGTGCACTTCTCTAAGTCATTACTGCCAAGGGAATCCATGAATGGGAAACCTTGAGAAAGTGACCTAGAGCTCCCTAGACATGGAGTCACAAGGATGTTGATGGTGCTCTCAGCTAGAGCTATTGAAGCATGCAACCTTGCTAGTAAACCACACAATGGGAGATTCAATGAGACAAGGGAAAGAATGTCAATATCCTCAAGAATCAATGTAAATGCAATGCAAACTATGCTAAGAATGAATATGCAAGCTAAGCTATGGAAATGAAAGTATTAGAAACCCTTGCTAATTAAGCTATGTGATCTAATCTAGAGCATGAAGGAAACTAAGCTAGATGCCATGAAAGCTTAAGCTAAGAATGCAAGAATGAAACTAGAATGCAAGAATGATTTCCAAAAGCTCCAAAGTCTCCAAGAAATTCTGCAGCATAAGATTAGCATAAAAAGTTGGGATTTAAGAATGAGAAAAGAGATCTCCTTTTAAAGGAATTGAAAAGGAATGGACCATGGAGATTAAGAGGCAAAATATTTAATCAAGGGTGGAGCTTGAAAGAAGAGCAATCTATGTGCACAAATATCCTCCAATGAGAAAATAAGAGTTGACTTTTGTGCCCATATGAGACAAAAAGTGCTTTTCTTCTTTTTATAAAATAAGAATAATGCTTTATTTGTGCAACTTAGGATAAGAGGAAAAGTGGTGGCTTTTTTATTTAATAAAAGGGGAGGAGATTCTTTTTAAATAAATAAACACTTAGGATAAAATGGTTAGCCCATAGAAAATAATCAAAAATGATAAAATAGGATTTGATCAAGAAAATTGATATAATTGAAAAATATTGATTCGAGGATTTGATAAATTGCTGAATGGGGGCCCAAAGTCTAGGTGACCATTTTAGGGTCCATACATTTGCCCCTCTTTGACTAATGTGAGATCGATTTGGGATCACATGTAATCAAAGAATGGAATTGAAATGTGAGATTGATTTGGGATCACAAAACAACCCAGATGTGTGTTCGACAAATGGGAACATATCAGGACAAGCATAAGCATAAGCTCACAAAGATAAGCTAAAAGACAAGACCAACACCTGTATAGCTAGGTGATAATCAAGTCTTAAATAAGAGATAAGAATCTCAAGAAAAGCTGATTGATAAGCTAAATCAAGGATTAAAGTTGATAGGTACTACCCACTCAAAATTGAAATCAAAATTAGGTAGAGGAGAAATAGTAAATTGATAAATCTGATCAAATCACTAGAAATCATAATCGAAGATGAAGGATGATAGGATAACCATCAAGCAGTGAAGACATGCCCCAGTTTGACTAGGTTTGACTGATAAAGATACAAGATAAAAATGAAGTCAAACCTCAAAGAGATGGATCGAATAAAGATGAATGAAAGACTAGAAGTTTGAAAGAGATGAGGATGAAGAAATGAAGGTGCCCCAACGAAGATCAAAGGATCAGGCCTCAAAAGGTCAGCCAACTGCATAGAAGAGGGTGAAAGTTTTTAAAATGTGATTTTGACTATCAAGATGAACTTGGATTTTGATTTTGATTTCGAAAATGGATCTAGCATGTCGAAATTAGCTAGGGGTGCAATTTTTGCAGAATTTTCAGGTGTTTTGAAAATTAGGTCAAAAGTCAAAATGCTATAAAAGGGGGTAAAAAAGTCATTTTCAAAATCATTTGTCTTTTAGTGATTTGAGAATCTTCAGAGCTTAGAGAGATAAAATGGCCCAGCAAGTAGTAATTTCAATCCACAGACATTGATTTGAGCATGCTTGGTTGCATAACCAGCCTCCACAGTATGGTGCCCTGGTATGTTTTCAGAAAAACTCACCCTTGTAGGTCATTTAATGAGAATTTATGTCATTTAAAACATGTTTTTAATGTTTTTTAAATTTTTCAATTTTTACTCGTATGAAATTTTGTACGATACTTAGAAAGTATCACACCCTTTGATAATATCTATCATGCAATAGTTCGTGGGTTAAAATAGTATCGCATGGGTATGTAATCCAGTATCGCATGATACCGAATGAAATATCATGTAATCCTATGTGAACTATTGCACTCAAAGATATGATCGCACTGCTATTGAGGAAAGTATCATACGATACTTAATCAAAAAATAGTATTGCACAATATAGAAAAATTGACATGTTTTAATGTTTTTGAGTAAAATGACATGGGTTCAGACAATGTTTTCATTTTAAGATGTTTTGTACTGATTTTATACATCTATCATGATATGTTTTGACATCTAGTTTGGGTTAATGGCTTGCAGTGGCACTTTCCTGCGCTCCTCATTAGAGCGCTAAGAGTGACCGGGCTACGATGCATTCGGGATCTTGATGATCCAGGGCAAGCACACTTGAGGGAGATGGGATTTGGTTATTTGTTGCAAATGCCCCACATTTAGGCTGATCATGGATTACTGATAGCATTAGCTAAGAGGTGGTATAGTGAGCATAACACATTTCATTTTCCCACTAAAGAGGCTACTATTAGCCTAGAGGATGTCTATCAAATCCTGCGAGTTCCAAGCTATGGAGATCCTATAAGTATAATCATGTTTATAGATAGTCACAAATGTAAAGTTTCCATATGATAGAAACTAACATGATTATTTGTTGGCATAGGTATACTACGATCAGGATCTGACTGAGGGATGCCAAATCATGCAGGACATGTTCTAGGATGTCACCTTTGTGGATAGACACCTCAACTAGGATAGGCTAATGGAGGAGTTAGAAAGGGACTTCCTAGTGCCATGCATTGTATGTTCCATAGTGGCATAGGACCTTATCATTGATAGGAGCTAGAGAGGGTTCCCATTGGCCTGGGGTCAGTTAGTGGCAGATTTGATAGTGCACCCATGATGGATGGCATGGGGCCCAGCCTTCGTTGTAGACATGTACCATGAGCTCCATGAGATCATCTACCAGGAGATTAGGACTTGGGCATGCCAGGCTATCATGGCATAGGTATGGGCATGGGAGCACATTACCATTGTGCATCCACGTGTGCAGCCAAGGGAGTGAAGACGCCCCTACATCTATAGATACATAGGGTTCCTATCATAGCCACATAGTGGGGATGTGACATATTACAAGAGGTTACTGGATGAGCTCACCTCATTTCAATGGAGGCCATATAGGGCATGTGAGTAGTGGGGTGATTAGGAGGAGGAGATAGGTTACATGCTATGTAGCTAGCCATTGGTAGGTCAGTACTCAGATATAGTCAAGCATTTTGTGATCACCTGAGTCTGGAGATAGTTTAGGCAACAGCAGAGGGTGCCCACTGAGACCACTACTTATGCTCAGCTTAGGGACAAGGAGTGACAAGGATGGCTTCTGATGATAGACTACCAGTAGGTAGTACAAAACATAGCAACAATCCACAAGAAGCCATGGGACTATCTCCTAGATATGGTAGATGTAGGGGAAAATGCGGTGTATAGGGCAGAGTGATGGAGAAATCCCTTCCCTAGGTTTACTGTACCTAATGCATAGTTGAAATCACAAATGAATGATGGAGATGATGGGGATGGAGGGGACAGAGGAGGGAGAGGGAGAGCTAGGGAGACAAGATAGAGCTCTTGATTAGGTGGCCAAAAATGGTCACAGGGATAGGGTTTTTCTAATGAGGGGGATGACATGGCGAGGCCATCTCACCACCAGTGGATGCTAGGTAGGATCAGCCTGTAAGGGGAGAGGATCTTAGAGTGAGGATCCAGGCTCTAGAGATAGAGATGCAATAGCTATAGATCACCATAGCCATCAGAGACTAGTAGCTGACTGATCGGAGAGCTAAGATCAAGTGGCGGGAGAGGGCGGCATAGGCCGATGTAGTAGAGATCTAATGAGAGGTAGCACAAGCTACATATTATCATGGACTCTACATACAGGTTGTACCAAAGGGTCAAAGAGTTCCACTATACTCTTAGAGGGTAGGAAAGTTGAAAATGGTACCCAACAAGGTAGCGACACCACCTCCACCACCACCACCACCTCGTGATGGGGCTAGCCAGAGTTAGGTTTAGGTTGATAGATGTATAGAGACATACCCTGGAATATTATCTAGATTTTGGATCCCACATTGTATTTGTATCATGACATTTATATATGAGATTTACTAGATTTTTGATATATCTTATGTACTTGTCCCACTTGTGATGGATGTTTCAATTTTTGATATTGTCTTTTCATATTGCTCAAAATGTATGTTATATATGCTCATGTATAATCTCTCATAGATGTATGTTTGGTTCTCATGTTTATGATATAGCCTCATGTTTCTGAAAATGATCTCTTTGATGATAGAGATGTGATGATAAGATTAACCCCTTGTAATGACAGGAACATGATGTGATGTGAAAGACAAGGAGTGAAAGACATGATCGAGAAAAGGAAAGGTGAGCGCAGTTGACTGATAGGTCCACGAAAGATGAAAAGGAGAGCTCTCTCCATATGCAAGATGAAAAACTAAACTAACATGAACTTAAAAATGCAAGCTAATATGAAAAGTGGTTTACTTGCAAGGTCACAAAACTTTTAGACTCTAATATTCATCATCGAGTGTTTATTGGTAGCATTGCAAGATCATACAATACACACTAGTATGACTATGTGAATCTAAATATGATCTATATTAGATAGATATGTGAGAATCCCACCTAAGCATCAAAGACATATAGGTCAAGATGACTAGTGCAGTGAGATTACCTAAGTTTAATATGGCAAGATTACACTCTCATTGGGACACAAGGAAAGTCAAGATGACTAGAAGTATGCACTTGTGAAAATAGTCAAGGATAATACCTTGTAGACCCCAATGTCAAGTGGAACACACATAAATGCTAATGATAGTTAGGACCAAAAAAATATACCTATAAGAAGAAAAAGTAATAAAACATGTCCTCATGCCCCTAGTCTTCTAGCTTGGCATCATCGAAAACTATTAGGGAGAGAACACTCATCAAAGTAATTATCATAGACAACACATAGAAATAAAGTCAAACAAATCTCAGTGAGTCAAGTGTTTAAGTGCGTGTGTGTAGGTCACAGAGTCAAACTTTGAGTATCACATCTGTGAATGAGAAATACCATATCATGCAAGACTGTGGGTAAGATATCTGATAAGTGTTTGAGAAACACTTGATGATAGGGTAGTGTTGAAAAACATAGTTTGGGTGGTGTTGAAAAACACCATTTGCAAGATGTCCTAAAGACCAACGCATCCTAGAGACCAAAGCTAACACAGTTATGCCCCCTAGACAAAGACAAAGACCAATTCCAAACCAAGGCAACAAGGTCAAGGCATGATGGAGAAAGGCTAAGTGTCGAGGATGCATGCTAAGAAACAAGGGTGCAAAAGCCTCAAGTAGCACCTATTTCTAGGTTTTCACCACTTGGAGATTTTTTTATTTTTTCAATTTTTTTGTATTTTTGCTACCAAGGCACCTGTTTCTAGGTTTTCACCAAGGCACTTTTTCTATTTTTTTTTAATTTTTTTTAATTTTTTTTAGGACTTTTATATGCTTTTTAGGATTTTTTCAGCATCATATATGAAATTTTTTGGAATTTTTTCAGGATCAATAAGTATGTACAAAGGATGCCCCCAGACAGAATAGGCATCATGGATAGAAATTCTTCAGGTGCAAGACATTGATTGGATCAGGGAGCTACTCTCCTCTAGATCAGATAGTAAATAAGCACCTATACCAAAAGTAGCAATAATGATGTATGGTTCAAGCCAATTAGGTTCGAATTTCCCCTTTCATTCTCTATGTTGTTGGTTCTTAGGGTTTTCTCATAGGACAAGATCCCCCACTTGAAATTCTCTAGGGCGAACCTTCTTCTTGAATGCTTTGGACATACACTTTTGGTAAAATCTCATGTGATCAAAAGATGCTTTACACTTTTCATCTAGAAGTTCTAGTTCTTGCAGCCTTATGGAGCGGTAGTCTTCATCTGTCACTAAACCTTTAAGGGAAACTCTAAGCAAAGGAATCTCCACCTCTAAAGGTAACACTACTTCAGTACCATAAGTGAGGGAAAAAGGAGTAGCCCCTATTGGAGTACGAATACTCATTCTATAGGCCCACAAGGCTGAATTTATCTATAGATGCCAATCTCTACCATTCTTGTGAACTGTTCTATGGAGAATTTTGAGAATTGTCTTATTTGAAGCCTTTGCTTGTCCATTTCCTTGCGGGAAGTAAATGAAGGACCAATGTTGTTTTATCTTGAATTTCTTGGAGAGATGTTTAAGGTCCTTTTTTTTAAACTAACCTCCATTGTTAGTGATTATTTCAGAAGGCACTCCGTAGCGATAGATGATATGGTTCAAAATAAATAGAAAAACTGTCTTGCCTGAGGCAAAAAAAGGTGGGATAGCTTCTACCCATTTGTTAAAGTAATCAGTAGCAGTGATAATGAATTTGTGTCCACTTAATGAGTTGGGATGAATCTTCCCAACAAGGTCAAAGGCCCAGCGCTAAAATGGCCAATGAGAAATAGAAAGAATAAGCTCCCTGCCTGGAGCATGTATCAGGTTACCATGTTTCTGACACTTTTCGTATGATTTAGCAAAAGATACTGCATCTGTCTACATGGTAGGACAATAGTACACCACCCTAAGCAACCTTCAAGCCATGGAAAGACCATTAAAATGTCCTCCACAGATGCCCTTGCGAATGTCAGCTAGCACTTGGTTGGACTCATCCTTTTCTAAACACCTAAGAAGTGTCCCATCTAAACCCCTCCTATGCAGATCACAAGAGATAAGGGTGTGGTGAGAGGCATTTTAGGTTAATTTTCTTTGTTTAGAATGATTGAAGGTTTTGGGGATAGTACCATCACAAAGGTATGAGTAAATGGCACCATAGCAGGATGACTCATGGCCAATAAGGGTACAAACAACTTGGCTTTCTTGGGAGTCATAGATAGGGTGACATAGCTCTTCCACCAGGAATTTGAATCTTGACTCATGCTTCTCTAGCTGAAGAAGTGAAGCAAATGTAACCATAGCATCAGCTGCTTTATTCTCTGCTCTAGGGATTTGTTGAAATGTAACAAATGTGAAATATTGTCACAATGAATCAACCATTTTCTTGTAGGGTACCAATTTTTCATCTTTGGTTTGGTATTCTTCATTAACTTGGTTGACTATTAATTGTGAATCCCCATAGATATGCAACTCTGTGATTCTCCACTCTATTGCCATTTTTAATCCATTTGTCAAGGCCTCATACTTAGCAATGTTATTTTTGCATGGGAATAATAGTTTGTAGGACTTAGGAATTGTGTACCCATGAGGAGAAACAAACAACACTCCTGCTCCTGAACCATTTTGCATGAAAGAGTCATCAAAGAACATCTTCCATGTTCTTGTAGTCATGTACATTATGTGCTCATCTAGAAATTCAACTTGAATTGGTGCTTTATCTCGAATTGGAAAATCAGCCAATTGGTCTACAATGGCTTGTCCTTTTATAGCCTTACACTCAACATACTCTATGTCAAATTCTGATAAGATCATCATCCACTTAGCAAGTCTACCTGTGTGAGCAGCCTTACCAAGAAAATATTTGAGAGGATCAATTTTTGCAATGAGGTTTATTGTATGCACAAGCATGTAATATCACAACTTTTGGGAAGCAAACACCACTGCAAGGCAAGATTTTTCAATACTAGTGTAATTGACCTCATATGACACAAGAGTATGACTGATGTAATATATAGCTCTTTCTTTTCTAGTATCATCAAGTTGAGACAATAATGCCCTGAGGGAATATTTTGTTGCTGACACATACAATATGAGTGGTTTTCCTGGTATAGGAGGCATTAAGATTGGAGGATCGGCCAAGTATTCTTGATTTGGTCCATGCTTTGATGACAATCTTCATTCCAGACACATTTAACCCCTTTGTGTAAAGTCTTATTAAAGGGTTGAGCTCTATCAGCCAGTTGTGAAATAAACCTCCTTATAGATTGATGGCATCCTTGAAGACCCCTCATTTGGCTAATGTTTTTGGGAGGCGGCATATCCAATATTACTTGAACTTTCTTTGGGTCCACCTCTATTCCTTTAGCTAAAATGATAAATCCTAGGAGTTTTCTAGAGGTGAGTCCAAATGCACACTTTTTAGGATTTAATCTCAATTGAAACTATTCCATGGGATCTAGAATGACTTCCAAATCGCCTAGGTGTGTATTCCTTTTTTTAGATTTTGCCAAGGTGTCATCCACATAATCTTCCATATTCTTATGCATCATGTCATGGAAGATGGTAGTCATAGCTCTTTGATAAGTCACCCCTACATTTTTTAATCCAAATGGCATGACATTCTAGCAATAGGTTCCCCATGCACAAGTGAATGCAATCTTTTCCTGGTCTTCAAGAGCTATTTTGATTTGATTATACCCAGAAAAACTATCCATCAAAGAATAGATCTCATCACTTGCGGTCATGTCCACTATCATGTCTATGTTTGGAAGTGGAAAATCATCCTTTGGGCATGCTTTATTAAGATCTCTAAAACTATGCAAACACGAATGGACTTGTCATGTTTTGAAATTGGTACAATATTGTACAATATCCATTCAACATAATCAATGGCTCTTATAAATCCTGAACTGAGGAGTTTTTCTAGTTCAACTTTGACGAGAAGAGCTATGTGAGGATGCATTTTCCTCAACTTCTATTTTACTGGTTTTATACCTGGAGCTATGGAAAAGTGATGCATTATGAGATTGGTGTCCAACCCTAGCATGTATGAGTAAGTCCAAGCAAAATTGATCTTCTTGGTCTGTAGGAACTTGGTATATGCTTCCTTTTCTTGTATTGATAGAGACTAAGGTAAATGCACAATTTGTGGAGCCTCTTTTGTATTCAAATTAACTGGCTATGCAGGCTCAACAAGCACTGAAGATCTATCCTAAAAGTAACTTGGGAGATGATCAAGTACCTCATCCTTAGGTGCCTCAGAGAGGTTTTCACCCTCAGATATATCCTTTATTTTTACTTTTTAGGTTCTGACACCGCCACACAGTGGTTTTTGCCATTAGAACTCTTATTCTTTTTTCCTTTTCTTTTCATTTTGTGACTAAGGTACTTGATATCTAGTTCTGTCATGCTTGTAGTTGGTTCACTAGTGGAAGAGACTATGGGTTTAAGAGCATTTAGGTAACATGCTATCTCATAGTCATTTTGGAAAGTTAGGAGCTGCGGCTCTTGATAGTGATAAGACCAATCAATTAGATGAGGATTGGCAAGGGGTAGGTCAATGACTGGTTCAATATCATGTATGTGAATGGTATCATCCCTGGTGATCACAGAGTTAGGGTCTATCAAGTATCCCTATAAGGTACCCAAATTAGGACTTATCCTACCAAGAGAAGCATCATCCACTAAAGAGACTCATGGATTCCAATCCCCTAATCCTACACTAGACTCATTAGCTACCTCAGGTTGGGAACCATATGTATGGACAATATCAATGTCCATGTCAATTGTGGAACAATTAGAAAGAGATTCCCACTCATACTCATGTGAGTCTATATCTAAATCCCAGCTGGGATGTTTACACCAAGAATATTTTTTAGGCCTTGAGATAGAGGCTTTGATGTCACCAAGGGTAACACCTTCTTGAATTCCATTTTTGTATTGATGTTCTTGAATAGGATCTTCAACATGATCCTCAACAGTGGATACTTCTTGTTCTAGGTCTAAAACTGTTGGATTGGTAACTAGAGTATTTGAATCTCCCCAAAGGAGATTGGTGGAAGGGACCCAATCTTCACACCTATCTTTTTGATTTTGAAAATTGGGTATGTAGCTTGATTCATCATCACTATCCATTGCAACAAGGATAGGAGTAGTTTTCTTATTATGTCTTTCAAAACCTAGGCCAACCGTTGTCTTAGATCTATGACCAAAAAGAGCATGGCCCATATTTTTGACAAGGGTGTACCCTCTTCCATAGACCTTAGGAGAGGGAGAGAAGTTCTCATTATACATTTATTTTTCTTCTCTATAGATCCATTCCTTGACAGCTACCTCTTCTTTTTCATCATGTATGGGTACTAAGGACTCTACAAACATACCAAACAAAGTCATTGCTAAGGTCGAAGGACACATCTCTTGTGAAGGTTTACCATAGGACCTAGGTGAGATTGGAAATTTTGTAAAGGAGTCAATTTGATACCCCCCCATACCAAGGTCTATGGCTTTGAACTTATTCTGGCATTGTGCTAAAGTGGCATCAAAATCTTCTGCTTCTCTATTGAGAGGAACATGAGTCCCTGCCAAAATTGCATTAACAGATAATGTGCTATCCCTGGGCATACAAACTTCTACTCCATTATAGGGGAACTTAACACATCAGTGGTAGGTGGATGGCACTGCTTGCATTTCATGGATCCATAGTCTACCAAGTAGGATATTATATGCTAAAGGACTAGCATCAACAATTTGGAAAAAAATGTCCTTTTCAATAGGACCAATCCTAACAGGAAGGATGGCCAAGCCTTTGGAGCTTTTCTCTACCTCATCATAGGCTTTAATGGTGATTTTCTTTTGGGTATCAATAACTTGCTCAGAATAACCTAGTATTTTCAACAAAATCAAGGAGCAAATATTGAGCCTAGCACCCCCATCAATCAACACACGCCTGACATGGGTCTTGTGGATCATGACTTTGATATGAAGGGAAAGATTATGCAGATGGCTCAAGGCTTTGTCATCTTCTTCTAAGAATGTTAGGTAATGAGGGCTGGCAAGGTGGTTAACCATGTTTTGGAATTGGTCAACATCTATGTTGTGAGAAACATTGGCTGTATGCAAAGCATCCTCAAGGACATGCTTATGTCTTTGGGATAATTCCAAGAGTTCAAAAATTGAGATTTGAGCTAGCATTATTTGTAACTGGTCAACAAGATTGTAGCTCATTTCAGGATTGACTGCTGACTTGGTGCTAACATTCTTGGATGTCACTTGCTTGGGTTTGCTGGACTGGTTGGAACTAGGACCTCTAATAACCACAGGACCTTGACTTTGGCTTCTGGTGATAGTTTTAAGAGCTTGGGATGACCTTTGAGAGTAAGGACCCCTAAGCACTACCATAGGTTCTTTATCAAATATAGGAGGAGAGCCCACATCATGACCATAAGAATCTTTGTTTCGCATCATGTTGACACTTTCCTCTACAATCTCAAGCATATTAACCATGTTTTCTGCACCTGTGTAGGTATAGTTGATTTTGGCCTTGCCATTCTTGGGTTTAGAAGTTTCCCCCTTTTCATATTTTGGAAAAGGCTCCTTGAATGCCTTGTGGTCTGCATTGGTATTCAACCCATCAATTTTAAGTTTACCACTTTCAATAAGATCCTGAATGAGGTGTTTAAGTTTCCAACAATGTTCAATGTCATGTCCAATGTCATTATTGAATTTTTAGAAAGCTTTTTCATTCCACCAATGTGGCTTAACATTAGGTATCTAGAAATTTGCTAGATCTTGTGGTTGTGCAAGGTTATTGGCAATAAGCATCTTGAAAACATCCTCATAGGAGCCACCTAGTTTAGAAAACTGTCACAACTTTTTACTGGGCTTTTCTTGATACTTAGGTTTATGCTCTTGTTGGTTGGAGGATGTGTTGAGCTTCATAGCTTGGACTACACTAGACAAATGGAGGACTCCTTGATCCTTGGGTTGGGAAGAGTCCACAACTCTATCACTGAGTACTTGTTTATTCTTGTTCCAGTGCAAGTGTTTGCCTTTGTCCTTATTGGCATTGTTAGGATTTTGACCATTGTTGGTATTGCTATGTTTGGTCAAGATGCCTTTTTCTTTCAAGACATCCTCAATTTGACATGCGGTCTCAACCATAGTATCAAAGGAATCAAAGACCACCTTCTGAACCTCATAATGCATTTCAAGCACCAAATTACTAACAATGATGTCAATCCTTTCATGTTCAGGAATAGTGCTAGAATAGTGAGAGCACAATCATCTCCACCTTTGCAAGAAGGTAACAAAGGATTCCCCTTGGTTCTATTTTAAATTGCATAATTCTAACATAATGACTAATCTTGACAAGTTATATGCAAAATTTTGAACAAATCTATGGACAAGTTCTTTAAAAGTTTTGATGAGAGGGGTTATGTTGGTAAACCACTCCACAACTTGGCACTTGAGGCTCCTTGGAAATAATCTCATAAGATAGGAGTCATCTTGGTGGAACTCAAAACCCATGATGTAGAACTGACGCACATGATCATGTGGGTCACCATTGCTGTCATACTTGTCATATTGGGGGATTTCAACTTTCCTAGGAAAATTTGTCATACTCACACTTTTTTCAAAAGGATTGGGACAAATAAAGGCAAGTGAAAAGGAACTTTTAGGTGCCAACACCTTTTCCATCATTTGTTTGAGTTGCTTGATTTCCACCTCTTGAGAGGGTCCTTGTTTCTTGATTCTCCTATCCACATCAAATTTGTAAGGGACTCTAACACCCTTGTTAATCAATCTCTCTAGCAACCTATCTTTGTTTTGATCAAGGTACTTCTCCACATATTGTTGGAATAGTGGCTCTTGTTGCATTCTCATAAAATCTTGATCATCAAAACTTGCACTACTTCCTCCATGTTGAGAGCCATGATGAGCTCATTGGGAGGGTTGTCTTGAGTTCCTAGGAGGTGTTCATATCCTATGTTGTGAAATCCTCCTTCCTCTAGGACTAGGAGATCTTGAAGGGGTCCTTTACCACCTTCTACTTCTTGGGGTTCTTGAGGGAGTAGAGGGTGGAGAGTTGTTTCCACTATTGGTACCCCTTTTGTTGAATTGATCATTGAGTTGTTAGGCTAAATCCTATCTTGTTCCTCTTGGAATTATTTTATTCTCAACTCTAGCAAGGCTTGTGGCTCTTCCTCTAGGTGTCTAAACCTTTCTTCTTTAGTAGCTTGTTCCTCCAAAAAGGATTTCTTTTCATGCTCAATTCTTTTAAACCTTTCATTTGCATATCTTGAGGTTGTTTTGAGCAAAGAGTTGGACCTTGAGTGTTTGAACAAGTCATTAGTGAATGCGGCATTCACATGAGCATCACCAAATTCATTGTTTTGGTCTTCATGTTGTGACTATGCATCTTGGTGAGCTTGCCCATAATGTCTTTCAGCTCTTTGTTGGGCGTCTAAATATCTTGAGTTAATAGGGGGTGATTCAGGTTGATTGCCATCACCAAACAACATGTTATCCCTATGTCTTTGGAAAATGTCATCAAGATTTTGATCCATTACTTCTCTTTGTTTTCTAGTCAAAGTGTAACTCATGTCCATATTTGATTGAGAAGATGGTAAAGAGGTAATCAAATCACTAGGATTTCTCTTTGGGTCAAACCAAGCCTTAGACTCGCTCCTAGGTGATTGATCAAAGATGGGTTTCTTTCCCTTTCACTTTTGATGAGTTTGGACTGAGGGTAATTGTTTAAAGACAACTTGAGGTCATTTTCCTTGAATAACTTGGTACCTTGTCATAACCGACATGAAATAAAAAGATCCTTGGTGATATGATGACCTTATGAAACATCAATACCAAACTAGGATAGTGAAAGTGTTCAATTGTCCAAAAAGAGATGGTAAGATAGAAAGCTACAAAAGGTGCAAACCAACACTGCCACAGAGGTGTATAATAAAAGGATGAGTATCCTAACACATATGGACTAGGAGGATGGATTTCTCAAATATATAATTGAAATTTAATTTTGATGGAAGTGAATTGGACAAAAGAGTACTGAAACTCTCCAAGCGTGTTACCAAAGAATCTAAAGGTGTACTTTTTCAACAAGGATAATTCCTAACTTATCGATGCCAAGCAAGACTACTTTGTAAAATCAGAGAGCACTAATTCAAGGGGTCTAAAATTAGGAACCCAAGGTAAATATAGGTTTCTAGCAGTAGAGTAAGTCACCTATTAAAATCTGGTCAACTAATGGAAAAGCTAAAAATTGCATAAACCAGACAAGCAACAAAAAGACTCTGTGTGACAGTTTCCAAGCTAATAGTACGATAATTTTTGACCAGGTGATATTTTGTAGTAAGCAGTGTGATAGTTTCTAGGTAGCTTGTGTGATACTTTCCAAGAAAACAGTGTGACAGTCTTCTAGTGATGAACTATCACATGATAATTCTTAGTACAATGTGTGATACAATTTTAGGTTCGTATGACTTTTGACCAATGAGTGCTAAAAGTCTCAGTTTTAAGGACAATTTGGTCAAAATTTCAGTTTGAAGGTTGGATTTTTCAATTTCAAGCATAGTGATAGTAGTAAATAGATAGGTTTGCAAACAATAGGTGATCAAACATGTCATAAAACACTTGCACAAGGGAAAAAGAAACCTTTCCAAGACAAGCAATTGTGATATCAAAGCAATAAAATCCTATAAATGCTACCGTGATGTTTGATGTTTGAGAACATTTACACAGGTAGATCACAGTGTGAACACTTCAAGCACTTACTAGCCTAAAAAGATAATGGCTCAATACTTAACAACTTGGCCCACACTTGATGCTCCATTGCCTCACACAAAGTGGTTACCCACAATAGATATTGGCTTTGTCATGGAAGTGCCAATGACACAACCAAAGGAACACAGATGGTGAGCAATCTTGGTGTGATCCAGGTTAGTCCACTAGGATCAATCCTTACACCAAGAAGCTAAGAAGAAAAATAGGGTGGCTTCTATCTATGGTTCTTAATAAGGGCTTTCATTCATAATATCCCTCTTGCTCCCCAAAGGGACTCCTTACCTTGCAGCAAGTAACAGACCTTGCAGCCACAAGAGTACCTTAAGAATTCTTGCTCAACATTTTCCTCATGGTCACAATCCCACAAGTACTCATGTCAAGTGAAGAAAAGTACTATGTCTACCAAGGTTTTGTGTCCTTGATAGCCTTGAGTTTATAGTGGGTTGGAATAGCTAGCAAAAGGCCTATCCCCACTTGGGTCATTCCTCTTGATTGCTCAAGAGAAAGCCCACTAAAGGATTCTAAAAGCTAAACAAAGAGTGGATCAACCTTTGAGTGTCAGGATTTTTGTTTCACCTCAAGGGTGAAGAGCATAATCTCCTAGCTCAAAAATATCTCCCAAACACACCAAGCAAAGGTTCAATTACCCTCTTGCTTTAAAAATCTAAAGATGGGTCAAGATTTTCGGGTTCACCACAAGGGTGAAGAGCATACTTCTACCACCCAAAGATTCCTACAACAAGATATGAAGTGCCTAATAAATGAAACAACTAGCATATGCCGCACTCAAAAGAAAGCAATTAAACAAGAACTTGATTGGTTTTTATGCTTTGGGCAGCTCTCCAAAAACCATTAGTAGCCCTTGTGCATTTGGAGCTTTGACATGCATTCTTTTAAGAAAATAATTTCAAGTAATAGGAGCACCTACAAGCACCACTTGTTAGCCCTACAAGGGTTAGCACATCAAAAACCAAATGAAATCTACAAATAGACCCCTATTCTACAATAGCAAATAAGAAATCTGAATCAAACCAAGTAAATCTTGCAAAGAAATGATAAAAATTGCTCACTGCCTGTATGCAAATTAGTTGTTCTAACTACTATTAATGATAAATTAACTATTCTAAGATTAATAAATCTAACTAATTAGCAAACAACAATGAAAAATACAATTAAAAATGAAGCTAAAAAAAAGTTTTACCTTCACCTACCATGTAGCTTGTCTCCATTGCCCTCCTATGTTCTGATTTCTTGGATGTGTTGAGCTCTCAGATTTCCAATTTGAAGCTCCTTGCCCAAGATGATACCAAAGTGTGGAGATTGAATGATTGAATGCAAAACTAAATCCTAATTATGCGAATGAGATGATGATAATGTGGATTTTTCACAAAATGATATGATAATGCTTGATAATGAGTGCTTGGATGCTTGATTGCTTGATTGCCTATTGCTTGAATGCTTGAATCCTTGATTAAAAAAATACCTATTAGCTCACAAAGGGGAAATTAGGCTCCTTTTATAGAATTTTGGAGGATCTAAGCCTAGGTGGCATAATCCAATGATTGAGAATGAAAGGTGGAAGATCCTAGGGCTAGGATTGACTTGGTTGAAGGAGTTGAGAGGAAGGGGGATGTAGTTGGAATGTGAGAGGAAGAATAGGGATGATGTTCCTCTCACATTGACATGGAGGAGAACAAGGTGGAAGATAAAGACACATGTCAAGTGTCTCACAAAGACCAAAGAGAGAAAGAGGGAAGGACTTTTTCCTCATGAGAACTCTTTGTACAAATGTCCCATGAGTCACCTTTGACCCTTAAAGGTGGCTTGAGAAGTCCCTTAGGAATAGGGCATGTCTATTGAGTTGGTTTAAGAAAGGACATGTGGTCATGAGACCAAGTCCTATGAGGCCACATAGCCCTTAAGAATAGGACATGTGTGGGTGAGGATAATTACTAATAAATAATTAATAATAATTATTTATTTTAGCCAAAGTGATGTGTCAGGTGACTAGGGGACTTAGTCATATTTAGGTGATTGTGTATTCAATTAAATCACTTTAATAAGACTAATTAGAAGACTTAGGATAGAGGAATAGACTATAATGAATTTATTAAATAAATTGAATAATCTATTTAATAAATAGAGGAAATAATTATTAATTAAATAATAAATATTTAATTAATTTATCAAGCCAATATCAATTAAATAATAAATATTTAATTAATTAATGAAGCCATTTTTAAGTGTATACATTTTGCCCCTCTTTGAAATAATGTGCGTGTAACATTGTTTCATAAAAAATTTCAAGTATTTTGCCCCTGCCCCGGGCAATGTCTGAAATGACCTAAGCTTGCCCCCTCAAGAGATTGATTAACAAAAAAGATTAGCTCATCACTTTTTTATTATTATTATTATTATTTTTTTCAAGTTGGATAATCAATCTCACAAAAGAAACAGGAGAAAAGAAGGGTTAAGACGGCATGAAACGGAAGAAAAATGGGAGATAGGGTCCACACACCAAGCACATCGGGTCCACAGGCTATAAATAGGGCAAAGGGGTCCACAATAGGCTCATTGTGCACACTTGTCATTTGGAGATCAGAGGGCAGGAGAGAGAAGAGCAGAGTCACCAGGATGTCATTTCTGTTATTAGATCACCACTTCGAGAGGGCCAGACTCTTCCAGTGACCACCCAATTTGGGAGAGCTGGTAGGTGATTCAATCCTCTTTGTCAATTTGAGATTTCCAGAATGATAGAGTAGGATTTAGCATGTGTAGGATAGGAGAAATCATAGGTTAGATTTTTAGAAAAAATTTGTTCTTGGGCGGCAAACAAATGTGCCGTTGTGGTGCATGAATGTGCAACAACTTGCAACATTTGCGTAGAAAATCCAAACTTCTACACATTTGTTTAGGGCAGTTGTGCATGCATGTTAGAAGAAAACGTTTGTTGCACAAATGTTAATTAAAAGTGTGCATAGGTTCTTGTTGTGCATTTTTTGTGAATTGTTGTGCATATGTCAAATAAATCTGCGCATACATGAGTTACTGCGCAAATGTTCAAAGATACTACACATGCATTTTTCTGTGTTGTGCATTTGTTTGATTTGATAGAATTTGGTCAAATTAGCAAGTCAATCAGGGAAAACTAGATGTTGATAAGATGATTTGATTTGTCAGTGATTAAATTTGATCGATTTGGTCAGGATAGGCAACATTGTAGCATGGTTGCTAGTTAACAAGTCTTGATGCTAGATAATTGATAAAAGCATCTGTTAAAACACATGATAAAACATGTTTGTAGTTGATATAATAGGATAGATAGATGTTGTAGATCAGTTTATCAAAATATGATAGCTTGATGTTGGTTGACTTGGATAGGAGGATATTATTGATATTCTGATGTCACGGGAGAGATATCCCATCACACAAAATTTGAGACCGACGTTGTCAGAGACTGACAGACAGCTGATTGGTGTGTCCAACTTATATCATGTTATTTACATGCCTGAGATTAGGGTGAACCAGAGCATGATGATGGCATTGGAAGAGCAATGGAACTTGGAGATGAGTACCTTCCATCTTCCAATAGGGGAGATGACAGTTACACTAGAGGATTTATATTGCATCCTCTGGCTTCCTATCACAGGGGAGTTAGTGCATTATGATCGACATGGTAGAGTGATGGAGTGTAGAGCCATCTTCAGAGATGATGACATTGATGAGGAGGAGATCATCTGGGAGGACATGGTGGACTTATATGAGCCTCTACCATTAGTACTAGCAGGAGCGATTGGGGGTTTTGTAAGCCTTGATTGGAGATCACATGTATTTGCAGTTGGATGGGGCTGCACATTACAGCGGATGTTGGATGGGACCCATTTTTCTTGGGGTGTTTTCTTATTAGCACATTTATATCATGATCTTCATTAGGTGGTGTACCATAGGAGTGCATCATTATCAGCAAGTGTCACACTACTCCATGTTTGGGCATGGGAGCATATTGTTGTGACATGGCTAGTAGCCATTAGATTTCATGGTGCAGGACAGTCGTATATCCATTTATATTCATCAGTTTTGTCTCAGGAAAAATTGGGACATTTAGAGTTCTGGCGATATACCTTTGATACACTGGATACAATGACATGGAGGCCTTACCTAGGATGTGAGCCCTAGGATGATGAGTGGCAGCTGGGATTTTTCTTTGAGTCACAATGGCTTATAGGGTGGACACCCTTCATTCTAGAGAGACAGTTGGTCAGCTGGGTTATGCGCTAGTTTGGAAGGATCCAGGGCATGCCTCAGGGAGTTATGGAGTTTGCTAGGATTCATCAGGAGAGACGAGACTAGGGGCCTATGGTATTTTTTGATGTTGTGAGATAGGAGTTTTTGGACATGCCATTCTAGGCATGGATGATGAGACAAGGTATTGTAGACCCAAGGATGACTGCTAATCTGGAGCAGTTCCTTAGAGATTTTCTAGTTCCATGATTGACTGATTTGACAACTAGGCCACCAGAGAGGGATCTAGTAGATAGACATCATGGGAGACACCCTGGGTGAGATAGGTAGGGATGAGGGAGAGGAGACAACGGTGATGGTGGAGGAGGTGATGGAGGAGATGGAGGAGATGGAGGGAGAGGGGATAGGGCTGGTCCATGGATAAGAGGAGGTGGTGTGAGGTAGAGAGGTTTGATGCCACCTCTAGCTAAATAGGGATGGAGACAGCCTCTGGCACAGCTAGTAGTAGGAGCTCCACTACAGGTACCAGTAGTATTGGTACATATACCAGCTACCCCAGTATAGGGAGCAGGTATACAGGATGATGCAAACATGTTATTGGCTCAAGGTGGAGTAGTACAGGGTATATAGATCCCTGATGATGAGTAGGATGTACCGATGGTGGATGTGGATGCTTAGGAGGATCCAGTAGAGATGGACATCAAGGGATAGGATCCCTATTTATAGAGAGATGTTGCGGAGGAGGGGGATCTTGATATTGATTCATTTCTAGTCTGACTAGCAATGACACAGGTGCAGGTAGACCATGTTCCTAGTCTGGAGAGGTGGATTGAGAGGCTAGAGAGCTAGATGGGACTTCTTAGACATGAGAGGGATGTGGCTATAGAGAGACTCAGGGAGTCAGAGATGCTATTAGATGAGCTATAGCGTACAGAAGATTTGGGTCCCTATGGAGATAGTTTGAGAGCCATGGTACATGCTAGGAAGGAGATATCCTACTGGTGAGAGGCTTATAAATAGGTGGTCTCAAGGGATTAGTGGATTGGGAGCTACAGAGAGAGCTTAGTGGCTATTAGGACTATAGTTCATGATAGAGAGGCACCAGCTAGTAGTGGAGGTGTTTCATCACACCCTCTGAGAACGCTGACAGGTTCAGGAGATCAGGGTAGATCCTTAGGATCAGGTGGTTTAGCAGCATGGGGCCTTATTGCATCTCATAGACAAAGATAGATAGAGTCTGGAGGTAGGGGATCATAGATTTTGAGAGATCATTGTATACACTTTTGTATCAAGTTAGCATTGTATCATTATATTTTTTACTTGATGGACACTGACTTTGGACACATTGTTATATTTCTTTATATCATTGGACATTTGGATAGTTTTTTTGTGCTTGATAGACTTGATATGATTGGACTCTATATGATGGACTATATATATGTAGTGATGCAATTCTATCATAATTTTCTTTGATGATATATATACATGTGTGTACTGACATATGCAGGATGTGATGTTTTACTTTAATATGCATAGAATGTATGTCTTAGAATACAAAATGCTTTATATTCTATTTGATATATTTGATGCTTAATGATCTAACCACATGATGTTAATATAAATACATGTCTAAAATGAGTTTACTCTTATACAATGCTATGTGATTACTAATGAAATGATGTAAAGAACAATGTTGATAATGGATAATGAATGAACATAAAATGATGATGTAAATGTACGATGATTTGAAATACATGTAATGGATAATAAATGAATGATGTAAAATGCATATAATATATAATAAATGATGGTCTTAAATGCATATAATATGGAATGAATGAAAATGTTCATAAGATGACTAAAATATACAATGTTCACCCTAATAAAAAGATAATGAAATGTGAATGATAACTATAACAAAACAACACATGAAACATGCATGTAATATAAATGGATAATATACAAATGAACATAATAAATGAAGATAATGCATGGCCTAAATGAATTTTGATTAAAGGTTGGTAAGATGCAAGGTAAAAACTCAATGTTTTTGTTGTCCAAATGTCCTCAACTTAAATAATAATGTATCTGACACAAGAAGAATGGACTAGGAAAAAAAATGATGACCTAATAAGAAGGGTAACCTTCAAATCTCTATAAAAGGAGCACTGATATGCAAGTCGTGAACTATTTAAATGAAATGCAATATGAAATGAGTATATCTCCACAACTTCATGTAACATCTTAGAACTTCATAATAACTAGAATTTGATTTTCATCATTGAGCTTGTTATGTTGCAAGAAAATGCAAGCATCATGGTATAATTAAACCAGGATGACCTGAGCACTTCTTGCATGGAGTTTAATGTAGCAAACTTGACAAGCATCAAGGTATAATTGAACTGAGATAACCTGAGTTTCATTTTCATAACAGACAAGGAATATCCCCCCCTCCATCGGGGAACAAATATTTGGAGTCGAGGTATGTATAAGCATATCACTATTAATAGCATTTGCAAAACAACATGATTTGTATGTTGTCAATACTATTAAATTGATGAAGGCACTTATGCACAAACACCCCAATTATTTGTTCCTTTGATTTCATCATAAAATATCCCACAAACAACAATCAAAGAAAATACCATGCCTCATCCTAGCTATCCTAATCAATGACATATGGGAGTTTCAAACTCATGTCAAAGATATCATGGAATAGCATAGGAAACATGATAACAATGAAATCTAGATATGAATGCATAATCGACAACAAATCATTCTAACATGCCTACCATGAATATACATTTCTTTTGCCAAAAGATAGTGTAAGGTATAGTGACTAGGTCAATTGATGATGTATAGTCAATATTTGATAGATAAATAGCCATGTTTCAAAGGATAGATCACAGATCACAATTCATTATGAAGATACCATTGTGAAAGAACATTTGATTGTGTTTTTCTTGTCTAATAAAAATACTCCATTCTATCCTCTAAGAGTCATGACTATCATAGATCCACTTCCCAAACTAAGTCAAGGACATGCCCCCAGCGAGGTGATGGATTGACTTATTATGGATGAAGAAGGATGCAACAAGACTAGGATGAAGACCATGACAAATGATCAAGCTATGATGGGGCTGTAGTATGGGTATATACAATGGATGGTGTATGAACTGGCCATTTTATTATGATATGTACATGGTAGAAATGGAGACTAAATAGCCATTTTATTGTGGATATACACAATGAATGGACAAACTAGAAGAATCCTAATAGATAAAGGAGCTAACTTGATACACATGGTGCCTGTTTCTAGGTTTTCACCACATTCTTTTATTGCAATTTTCTTTTGATTTCTTGATTTTTTTGTATTTTTATGATTTTTGTATTTACAAAATATATACATAGCCCTTGCATTGGGATTTCAAGGATAGAACTTCTTGAGGTGTATACTGTTAAGAGGTTCATCCAAAGGATCTCCTTCAGGCGTGGACAATTGATAAGCCCTAGAACCATAAATTATTGGACTACAACTGATTTGGAATCTGATTGAAAGATCTGTGATTGCAAGATCACTAAGAAGTTTCTGATTAGATATGTACTATGATTAAATCAGTATTATGTTGTCATTGATGTCAACTAGTTTGACAACACTTATCTTGTAAGTTACTACACTGAGACATCTGAAGAAAAGTGGAAAAGAGATGAAGAACAAAGAAATATACATGAGGAAAGATGTACATGATAGATGAGGATAAGGAACACATTGAGTAACTTGTTGATGAGTCTATGACTTGATGATATTGACTTCATTATGTTGCGTTCATCTATAATGAAGTATAGAGCTGAAAGACACAAAGTAGTGTTGTCGGTAAATGAAGCATTTCTAGTATACATCGATGGAGTGTAGTGTATACCGACTATAGTATTAATCAAGCAGTGTTTACCGACACATTTCTTTGTTAACCGAGGAGAATAGAATGAATTAAATGATTAGTTTAGCCAATATGATTGATGAGCTGGCAAGAGTATAACATCGAGGTAACAGATAATGTTTGTTACACAGATCAATGGCTAACAAAATTCAAAGAAGATCTACTAGAGAAAATTGAAACATGTTATTGACACAAGTACCGAGAAAGTTTTAAGCAGAAAAATCTATGAATGTGATTAAGCAACAAAATCTGATGGTGGAGAAGAAAATGATTTACTCATCTATATAAGAGAATAGAATTTCTTTATGAAAAGAGCTGGAAGAAGAAGAAGCTATAGGATTATCATGTGAATAAGGTTTTCATGCATTCTGATCATACTGGTTAGTAAGAACTGAGCTACAGAGCAATTATCGAGCTACAGAGAGTAGTTACCGACAGATAGTAAGTTGATATAGTATTGAATCTAAAATGAATTATTGATCAGAAGGATTTGTATGGACTGAATATTGATCTGTAATCTGCAATTGAAGTTTCACTAAGGCAGGTCATTTTACTATTACATATTTAACCATTGTATACAGTCTAAATCTCTTAACCGAGTGGACTCTAAAAGTCTTATGATGTATCATTCATAGAATGAACATTGTTATCCTATCAACCCCATAGTGAATGTTGCTTGGACAATAACTTCTAGTCTAAAATCCTCAAACAAGGTCACACCTGACAATGTTTTTGTAACCTTTAATAGGGTTGGGTCTTAACCGACCTCATTTCATAAGAGTGAACAATTTTGGGTTGCCGGTCCCAGGTGGTTTTTCCCTTTACAAGGTTTCCACATTAAATATCTTGTGTTGATTGTGATATTTGTTTGTTATCATACTTTGCATATTACATGTTAGATTTGATCAGTAATCTATTTTAGCATTAGACTGGTAATTGGTAAAAGCATAGACAGTGAAAGTTATTATTGCTTACCGACAAGTAGAAAAGGAAGAAATTGTTTTGAATTATACATTTTTTTTTGGGACACTGGATAATTGATTCACCCCCCCTCTCATTTATTCTAACATAAACTGTTGTAACTACAAAAGGACCTAACCAATTGGGTTTGAACTTGCCCTTCTTCTCATGATGCAGTTGATTCTTTAGATTTTCTTGAAGAACTAGGTCACCCAACTGAAAGTCTCAGATCTTTACCTTGTTGTTATACTAACAAGACATATGCTACTAATAGAATTTCAAATGATCATAAGCTCTCTGATGGTGTTCATCCAGCAGTTCTAGTTTAGTCAACCGTACAACTCTATACTCTTCATCAGGAATCAAATCTTTGAGAGTGATACGAAGTGAAGGAAACTCAACCTCAAGGGGCAGGACTTCTTCAAATCCATAGACAAGGGAATATGGGGTGGCTCCAGTAGGAGTACAAATGGAAGTACGATAAGCCCATAAGGCTGGATTCAGTTGGATATGCTAGTCACGGCTAGCATCATTGACAGTCTTTTGTAGGATTTTAACAATAGTCTTATTTGATGCCTCAGCTTGGCCATTTCCTTGAGGATAGTATATGGTGGAATAGTTATGGGTGATATGGAATTTTGCACACAGTTCATCCATGTCTTGATTTTGAAATTATTTCCCATGATCAGTAATGAGATACATAGTTATACCATATCTACAAATGATATAATTTAGGATAAACATAGACACTTGTTTCCCTATGGCGGTAATCAATGGAACGGCCTCAATCCATTTAGTAAAATACTTTGTTGCAGTGAGAATCCATTTGAAGCCATTGGAAGATGGAGAGTTGATAGCACCCATGAGGTCGAGTCCCCACTAACTGAATGGAAAGGTAGTTGCAAAAGATGTAACTCTTGTGCTGGAGCATGAATAAGGTTTCCATGTATCTAACATTTCTTGCATGCCCTAGCAAAATGAAAGGAATATGTTTCCATGGTAGGCCAGTAATAACCCATACACATGATTTTCTTAGCCAAAGAGGGACCACTTGAATGTGTCCCACAAATACCCTCATGTACATCTCGCAAGGTAGTTTGAGCTTCATCATGCTCGAGGCATCGTAGGAGAGTACCGTCAACACCTCACCGATAAAGGGTATCGGATATTAGGACATAGCAGGAGGCTTGGCAAAGAAAAGTTCATTTTTTATTTTAGGATAGGTCAAGGGGTAGGATATCATTTTTTAGATAGGAATAAATTTTTCCATAGATTGGGGAGTCGTGTCCAATTAGATGACATATAATACTTGAATCAGGATCATCATATGTAGGACAAGTCAAGGATTCCACCAAGAACTCAAAATGGACCTTGGTATCTTCTATATCAAACAAAGAAGCAATTGTTTCCATTGCATCGGTAGCCTTGTTATCATGTCGAGGAATCTATTCAAAAGTGATGACTAAGAAATATTGTTTGAAGTCATCAACCATACGTTTATATGGTAATAACTTATCATCTTTAGTCTGATAATCATCATTAACCTAGTTTATAATCAACTGAGAATCTCCATAGACATTTATTTTAGTTACTTTCCATTGCAAAGCCATCTTTAACCCAATCAGAAAAGCTTCATATTCTGCTACATTATTGGTGCAAGGAAAGAGCAGCTTGTAAGAGTTTAGAATTGTGTATCCTTGCGGCGTGATAAAGAGAATACCAGCTCCTGAACCCTGTTGAGTATATGATCCATCAAAATATAATTTCCATGTTTGTGTAGATAAAGCTAAGATGTGTGTATCAAGAAACTTTGTGTGTATAGGTTGTTCATCCATTAATGGAGCATCTGCTAGCTGCTCTACTATCACTTGACCTTTGATAGCCTTCCTATCTACATATTCAATATCAAATTCACTAAGTAGCATGACCCACTTAGCCAATCTGCCTGTCAATGTTGTCTTGCTTAATAGATACTTTAAAGGATCAATCTTTGCAATGAGCTGGATAAAATGTGACATGTAATGTCACCATTTTTGTGAAGCAAAAACAATGGCCAGACATGCTCTTTCTATAGGAGAATAGTTTAGCTCATATCCCACTAGGGTGCGACTAATACAATAGATGGCTTTTTCTTTCCCTTCATGACCTTGTTGAGCCAGAAGAGAACCTAGTGAGACTGTCATAGCTGAAATATAGAACAAGAGAGGCTTGCCCAGAATTGGTGACATCAAAGTTGGAGGATTTGCTAGATATTTCTTGATTTTATTGAAAGCTTCCTCACAATTATCATCCCATTGGAATAAGATATTTTTATGCAACAAATGTTGAAAGGGATGACTTTGATCTGCTAGTTGAGAAACAAATCTTCAGATGGATTGGAGACATCCCTACAAGGATCTTAACTAACTGATGTTAGTGGGTGAAGCCATCTCCATTATTTCTTTAACTTTTTCTGGATCTACTTTGATTCCTTTGGTTGAGACAATGTACCCTAACAGTTTACCAGATGTGACTCCAAATGCACATTTCTTTGGATTGAGTCGAATCTAATACTTTTCCATCTGGGTGAATATTCTATCCAACACTCTCAAATGACCAGCTCTATCTTTAGATTTTGCTAAGATATCGTCAACATAATCTTCCATAATGGTATGCATCATGTCATGAAATATTGTGGTCATAGCTCTTTGGTAAGTCACTCTAGCATTTTTCAGGCCAAATGGCATCACATTCCAATAGTATGTACCCCACAGACAAGTAAAATTAGTCTTCTCCTGGTCTTCCGGTGCAATCTTGATTTGGTTATAGCTAGAAAAACCATCCATTAATGATAACATCTCATGCCCAGCTGTCAGATCAACTATGATGTCAATATTTGGTAGAGGAAAGTCATCTTTTGGACAAGCTTTATTAAGATCTCAAAAATCAATACAAATCCTGATAGACTTGTCTGGTTTTGAGATGGGCACAATATTTGAAATCCACTCAGCATAATCAATAGCACAAATAAATCCAACATCTAGGAGGTTCTTCAATTCTGCTTTAACCATTTGTGCAATCTGGGGGTGCATCTTGTGGAGCTTCTTCTTAACTCATTTTACACTTGGTCTAATAGATAAATGACGCATAATGAGATTTGGATCCAAGCCAAGTATATCAGCATAGGACCAAGAAAAATTGATTTGTCTTTCTTTGAAATTTTTTGCAAAAGCTTCTTTCTCTAATTCTATCAAGGATGTTGCTACTTTCAGGATGCACAAAGACTCTTCTGTTCCAATGTTAAGAGGTACTCTTGGTTCTATAAGAATAGAAGATTTCTCTCAATACAAATAATTGGGAAGAGTGTCAATCCTTCCATCGTCAAGCACCTCAGAGAGGTTTTCACCATTAGATGCATCTTTTCTTTTTACTATTTTTGGATCTAGTACTGCTACTGAGTGGTTTTCACCATTAGATCTGTTGATTATTTTTACATTTTTATGACTGAAAGGATTGGTACTCTCTCCAAATTAGGCCATGTCATTGATTTCTATCATAAATCTTGATGTGTGATCCCCTGGTGGTAAATGATCCTTGATTCCAAGATAGTCAATGATTGCATCATCATTATGGAATACATCAAGTTCTGGATGATCGAGAGAATCCCAATCGATAAGCTCAGCATGTACAAGGGGCATTGGATCATTTGGGTTAGTTTCAAAGGCAAAGATGGTATTGATGGAAAATTTTTCAAGGTTTATGATGGTATCAGGGAGGTCTATTTCCATACTCTCATTCAATTCATCTATCGCAAGATAAATCTCACTTTCCTCACAATCGACAAAAGTAGTATCACGTGGGACTAATCCGAGTGAGTTAGTCCTTGAACTCTCTCCCTCATGGTAATCATTACTATAGTGATGGACAACATCAACTCCTATCTCTTCAGTATAATCAGACAATGAATCCCATTCATAATCATTTGAGTCAGAATCATCATGATCACCAATTCTATCAATGATTCTTTGTGCTATCCTATGTTTCTCTGGATCTAAATACATACCATGCTTTTTGAATTGTACGGAAAGAGATTTAGATATCTCATGAAAAGGTGTGATCTTTGCTTCCCCTTTTGGTTCTTTTGGTCCTTCTCCTTTATACCCTAATCCTGTAGTATCTCTCTGATAATTTGGATTTTGCAAAATTGGTTTGATAACACCTTCTCTTTGTAACCCTATAGGTCCAGCACCTTGGTATCCCATATTTTGTAACAAAGTATACCCTTTACCATAGACATCAGGTGATATATATTCATGTTCGATATCCTCTGTATTCTTTTGTCACTTAAGAAAATGATTAGCATTGTGCTCAACTACCTCTTTGGATATTGTGCCCCAACTTATAAATGTGTTATAAACAAGTGTTGAAGGGGGTTCTAATTGTTGTTTAGTGATCAAAGATCTACCATATGATCTAGGAGATAAAGGTAACTCTGTGATGCAAAGATCTTAACCTAAAGTGTACTCTCCCGTACTTCTTTCTTTTATGACTATATTGATCCCATTTTATTTAGAAGTTGATGCTATATTACTAGGATCACTGGGTGTAGTTGTAGAAGATCCAGTATGGTTATAAGGTATCAAAGAATCAGATGTCTTTACTATGTTACAATACTAGAATGAATTAGTATCTCCTTTGATAGTGACCTCCTAACCATTATGAGGGAATTTCAAGTGCTGATGATAAGTTGATGGTACAGCTTGCATGTAATGAATCCATGGTCTGCCCAAGAGAATGTTATAAGAAAGATCCATGTCTATAACTTGGCAAGGTACATATTTGATCATAGGACCTACTCTGATTGGTAGAACAATAGATCCCTTGGATGACCACTCTTCTTCATCATAAGCTTTTATTGTGATCTTCTTCTTGGGATCTACAACATTTTCAGAAAATCCCAATGCAAGGACTAATTTCAATGTATAGATATTTAAGCCAACTCCTCCATCTATTAGTACTCATTTGATTTTGTGACTCTAGACAAGGACATCGATAAGTAGGGGAGCATTATGAGGTTGGATAATAGCTAATTCATCATTTTTAGTGAAGGATAGGTAATGCGGGGTTGTTAAATGGCCCACCATAGCTTGAAATTGATCATGATCTAGATTTGTGGGGACCTGGGTCTCTAAGAGAGCTTTTTCAAGGATATATTTGTGAGATGGGGATAGATGAAAAAGCTCTAAGATGGATAACTAGGCATGTGTTTTCTTGACTTGTTCCAAAAGATTGTACTGGTTGGAAATATTTGGTGTAGACATTGGGACATAAACCAGCTTGTTTTGAGGTGCATTTGGTTTAGACTAGACTCCTTGGAGAGTAACTTTGGATTGAGCATGAGTAGTAACATGGACTGGTTGACTCTCTAATTTTCCTTTTGTGGTGATGACATTGGCATAATACTTAGAAGGATGACATTCATAAATGTTACCAACATATCTATAGGGTGTAGAATTATAATTGGCTTGATTGTCACCATTATTATTGGAAGAGCCTCCTTTTTCATGCTCAACAAGTGGATCTTTGAAAGTCGTATGTGATTCAATTGAGGTATGTCCATCAACACCAATTTCACTACTTTAAATTAAGTCTTGAACTACATTTTTGATTCTTAGGTAGTCATTGGTTTTATGTCCTTTTCCTCTGTGAAACTCGCAACAATCATTTGCATTCCACCAAGAAGGTTTTACTCTAGGTTCAAAGTCTTTCATTTTAGGAAGTGTAATGAGTTTCATTGTGATTAACTTCCATAATTTTGATTTGAGAGATTCCCCTAAAGGAGTAAAATTTCTTCGAGGTGACATAAAAGGCAATCTTGGTTTAGATGAATCTTTGTTGGTATTTGGATTTGTTGATTGATTGTTGTAGGTACCTTGAGTAGCATTGGCCTAACTTGTGAGATTGAGAAGGGGTTGTGTTGGTTTGACATTATGATTATCAACAATCCCATCATTGACAATGTTTTTGTTTTTATTCCAGAATTTTAATCTGTCATGGTTGTAGTTGTTGGGAGTGGAATTTGAGGACCCAGCATTGTCTTTGGAATAAAGTTTTATCTCACCTTTTTAGACCATGGCTTCCTCAATCTTGATACCATTTTCTATGAGCTTATTGAAGTTTGGTGGACATTGTAATTGTAACTTATAACTCATTTCTGGTGTAAGGTTATGCACAAAAATATCCATCTTTTCTTATTCAAGAATGGTTCATGGATATTTGGAAAATAATTAACGCCATCTTTGCAAAAAAGTAAGGAAGGGTTCTTCATTCTTTTGATGTGCATTGCAAAGATCAAGCATAGTGACTTCATGTTTGATGTTATATGAATAATGAGTCACAAATTTGTCAAGAAGCTCATTGAAAGATTTGATGCCTGGGGGTAGTTTGGAGAATCATTCCATGGCTTGTCCTCCTAAACTTTGTGGAAATAGTCGCATAAGATAAGTGTCATTGTGAGAGACTTCAATACAAGCATCACAAAACTCACAAATGTGGTCTTGTGGATCTGAATTCCCTTTGTATTTGTTAAATTTTGGTACCTCAAAATGAGGAGGGAATGGAATCATTGCTAAATTCTTATCAAAAGGATAAGGACATATATCATCCAAGGAATACTTCTTAGTTGATGATCCAGTTTGGATGTCACGGATTTGTTGTTGAAGCATTTGGATTTTTTGTAGAATAGGATCCAAAGATAATGTGTTTCCTTGAGTGTTTTGGGAAACATTGTTGTGGGAAGCATGGTTCTGTTGATCATTTTGAGAAGCATCGGATGGTTGCTTGGTTTCTTTTGCTCGATGAGTATCTTGAGAACTACTAGGAATTTCTTAATTGGTTACAATAGTCAGTTCTCTAAGATGAGAAATATCAAAATTACTTGGTAGGTTGGCTCCTTGTTGAGCAAGCATGAGTAAATACATCTCTCTATCTAGGTCTAGGAGTCTTTCCATGACATGATAAAATCTAGGATCTTGTGTAGCATCCCTAAGTTCTTGATCTGTGGGTTCCTCTTTGGATGTAAAAAGTGAAGTTTTCTTAGGAGCTTCAGGCCAAGGATTTTCATCATTACTTTTGTTTCCTTCCATTTTGTCTAGGGATTATGAATCAACGGATTGTTTTAGTTTTTGAGATCGACTTTGAACCATAAAAAGGGGAAAATTGATTTGTGGGATGAAAGATGTTTGATGAAAAGATATGGAAAGAGTGGTTGATAGAAAAGATAGTGAAAAGGTGTTGAAAAAGGATGAGACAACTTGATAAAATCTAAGTCAATAGGAAGTATAGATTTCACTATGATATGAGAAAGAAAATCAAGAGATAGTAACCTAGGTAAGTTTGATTAAGGATGATAGATCCTGATAGGATAAACTCACAAAGATCAAAATCTGATAGATAGGGTAATGTTTCAACACTAGATTTGGAATTTTAGAAGATGATTTGATGACTTGTGGTGAAGGAAGAATGATGAAAATTGATGAAAATGGTCAAACTAAAGATCAAAAGACTATGCAACGCAAATGTTTTTCTAGAATCTTACTAAGGACGAAAATGGGTATCTAAAAAAGTGATTATGAAATTTGCAAAGTTTGTGGAAATGCTCACTATTGTAAATGCACAGCAACAAATGCGCAAGATAGATTGATAAATGTGTAGAAAAATGAAACAAATGTGCAGCAAGTTTTAACGGATGCATGGGAAAATGATCAAATGTGCAGAACAATTTAATGTATGCACAGCAGATTGTGATGAATGCCCAGGTTTGTATTTTTGGAAAATTTGAACTGCAAGATTTGGAAATTTGTCTAATTTTCTGATGTTTTCTAGTTTTTGGCAAATGGAAAATGCATAAACACACACACACAAGATAGAAATGATTTAATCTAATTATTCTAGTATGAATGCACAAACACGCTTACAATCCTAAGGTTAGTAAGGACAATATTTGCTAAATCCCCACTAGGATAATAAAATCTAGCCATGCAAATCCACTATGGACAGCCTAGGAACTTAGAGGCATGGGCTCCTCCTTACAGTGCACTCACTTCTCAGGCACACCAAGTTTTGAATTCAATGGGTCATTACTTCCCAAAGAACTGCTATCTCTACTATGAACCGTGAGTAATGTGCAGTGTCTTCACGGGCTTGGGTGACCCCTTGAGCTAGTAGATAGAAGGTTTTTGGCCACTAAACAAAAGTATTTAATAAGGACATTTGTTTAGGTGGTTGTGATCAAGTCATTTTCCCAATTAAGGGGGCTCTCCCAATCTTTTCAAAGCAAGGCTTTCACCTCTACTAAGTAAGACTTTAACGCACCACTGGGGTAATGGAGGAGATTTTGGTTGCCACAACAAATTCACACCTATCTAATGTGAGATTAATCACACTAGCATTTTTTATATACCGGTTTGGAAGGGCTTGGCTTTAGCCTATTACTGGTTGGGTCGTTCCTTGGGGTGAGTACCTCTTTTCCCACCAAAGACCGCCCTCTAAAAATTATAACAATTTCTCTTACACCCAAGGTCCACAAATGGCGAGGGGAGAGGATACGTTGTTATAATTTTGGGATTATAGATAGCTTATTAAGAAAAACACAATAGACACTCAAATCTATGCTAAAGAAGACACACAAAGAAAAAACATGTCGTATTTTAAGCCCAAACAAGATTTTAGTTTCTTTTGCAAACCCCTTGGAAATCTACAAACAAACCATTACAAATTTTCTTAGCAATGGGGCCTTCAAAATAATGTCTTGCAAAAATAGCCTAAAATACTACCACAATGAACAGAAACTTGTTAAAAATATTAGCTAAAAACCCAAACAACTATAAAACTAAATGTAACTACTGTATAAAAAAAATGTGCAACAACAGTGAATGAATGCGTAGGAATTATGAATGGATGTGCAGAAAAGATGGATATGCAGCAGAGAGATATGAATGTGCAGTGAGATGGTGTATATGCATAGAAATTATAGATGTGCAATAGAAAAGTATGTATGCATGAAATAGTTGAATGAATGCGCAACAATTTGACAGAAAATGGAAAGTTAGAATGGAAAGATGTGACTATGGTAACAGAAAATGTATGCGTAGCAGAAATTAACAGATGCAAAAAAATCAGGGATGAATGTGCAAAAATAACCTGTAGACAAACTTGCACATGGAAAACTAAAAACTAAAAGTGAAAAACATGGGTTGCCCCATGGTGGGTGCCAAAAATGTATGCAAATTAGCTGTACTAACTACTATAAATGATAAATTAACTATTCTAAGATTAATAAATCTAACTAATTAGC
Source organism: Chamaecyparis obtusa (assembly GCA_027943335.1). NCBI lineage: Eukaryota > Viridiplantae > Streptophyta > Pinopsida > Cupressales > Cupressaceae > Chamaecyparis > Chamaecyparis obtusa. The sequence continues at coordinate 941,105 of BSBK01004407.1, read as the reverse complement.
AAACAACAATGAAGAATACAATTAAAAATGAAGCTAAAAAAAAGTTTTACCTTCACCTACCATGCATCTTTTCTCCATTGCCCTTCTATGCTCTGATTTCTTAGTGTGTTGAGCTCTCAGATTTCCAATTTGAAGCTCCTTGCCCAAGATGATACCAAAGTGTGGAGATTGAATGATTGAATGCAAAACTAAATCCTAATTATGCAAATGAGATGATGATAATGTAGAAGCTTCACAAAATGATATGAATATGCTTGATAATGAGTGCTTGGATGCTTGATTGCTTGATTTCGTATTGCTTGAATGCTTGAATCCTTGATTGCAAAAATACCTATTAGCTCACAAAGGGGAAATTAGGCTCCTTTTATAGAATTTTGGAGGATCTAAGCTTAGGTGGCACAATCCAATGATTGAGAATGAAAGGTGGAAGATCCTAGGGCTAGGATTGACTTGGTTGAAGGAGTTGAGAGAAAGGGGGATGTAGTTGGAATGTGAGAGGAAGAATAGGATGATGTTCCTCTCACATTGACATGGAGGAGAACAAGGTGGAAGAGAAAGACACATGTCAAGTGTCTCACAAAGACCAAAGAGAGAAAGAGGGAAGGACTTTTTCCTCATAAGGACTCTTTGTACAAGTGTCCCATGAGTCACCTTTGACCCTTAGAGGTGGCTTGAGAAGTCCCTTAGGAATAAGGCATGTCTCTTGACTTGGTTTAAGAAAGGACATGTGGTCATGAGACCAAGTCCTATGAGGCCACATAGCCCTTAAGAATAGGACATGTGTGGGTGAGGATAATTACTAATAAATAATTAATAATAATTATTTATTTTAGCCAAAGTGATGTGTCAGGTGACTAGGTAGGTGAGGTGGACTAGGGGACTTAGTGATATTTAGGTGATTGTGTATTTAATTAAATCACTTTAATAAGACTAATTAGAAGACTTAGGATAGAGGAATAGACTATAGTGAATTTACTAAATAAATTGAATGATCTATTTAATAAATAGAGGAAATAATTATTAATTAAATAATAAATATTTAATTAATTTATAAAGCCAATATCTATTAAATAATAAATATTTAATTAATTAATGAAGCCATTTTTAAGTGTATACACTGTTAGGCCTGGGCGATATTTCTGTCAGAGAAAGGATCGTGCGATATTTCATTCTGTACTAGTGCGATATTATATCTCTGTGTGACAATTCTTAATACCTACGTGTGACAAAGAACAAAACAATAGTGTGATATAATCTACCAAAGCGTGTGATATTTTAACTAGTAAAATATCACACTAGTATGTAAGAAACTATCGTACGACACTGGAAAACTATCGCATGATAATTCTATTAGAAAAAACCAAAGAGAAAATTGTATACACTTAAAAATGGCTTCATTAATTAATTAAATACTTATTATTTAATTAATATTGACTTGATAAATTAATTAAATATTTATTATTTAATTAATAATTATTTCCTCTATTTATTAAATAGATTATTCAATTTATTTAGTAAATTCATTATAGTTTATTCCTCTATCCTAAGTCTTCTAATTAGTCTTATTAAAGTGATTTAATTAAATACACAATCACCTAAATATCACTAAGTCCCCTAGTCCACCTCACCTACCTAGTCACCTAACACATTACTTTCGCTAGACTAAATAATTATTATTAACTATTTATTGGTAATTATCCTCACCCACACATGTCCTATTCTCAAGGGCTATGTGGCCTCATAGGACTTGGTCTCATGACCACATGTCCTTTCTTAAATCAAGTCAAGAGACATGCCCTATTCCTAAGGGGCTTCTCAAGCCACCTCTAAGGGTCAAAAGTGACTCATGGGACACTTGTACAAAGAGTCCTCATGAGGAAAAGGTCTCTCCCTCTTTCTCTCTTTGGTCTTTGTGAGCCACTTGACATGTGTCTTTCCCTTCCACCTTGTTCTCCTCCATGTCAATGTGAGAGGAACATCATCCCTATTCTTCCTCTCACATTCCAACTACATCCCCCTTTCTCTCAACTCCTTCAACCAAGTCAATCCTAGCCCTAGGATCTTCCACCTTTCATTCTCAACCGTAGGATTGTGCCACCTAGGCTTAGATCCTCCAAAATTCTATAAAAGGAGCCTAATTTCCCCTTTGTGAGCTAATAGGTATTTTTGTAATCAAGCAATCAAGCATTTTCAAAGAGCATTCAAGCATAATCAATCCATCTTCATATCATTTGCATTCACCATATTTGCATAATTAGGATTTAGTTTTGCATATAATTCACTCAATCTCCACACTTTGGTATCATCTTGGGCAAGGAGCTTCAAATTGGAAATTTGAGAGCTCAACACATCCAAGAAATCAGAGCATAGGAGGGCAATGGAGACAAGCTACATGGTAAGTGAAGGTAAAACCTTGTTTTAGCTTCAATTTTAATGTATTTTTCATTGTTGTTTGCTAATTAGTTTGATTTGTTAATCTTAGAATAGCTAATTTATCATTTAGAGTAGTTAGTATAGCTAATTTGCATACATTTTTGGCACCCACCATGGGGCCCTCCCCACATTTTTAACATTTTATTTTCATTTTTCCGTGTGCAGACATTTCTAGGTTTTTCCTGCACATATATCCATGATTCCTGCGCATTCATTTCTATCAAACTGTCATCTTTCGCTTTCTATTCTTTCAGCTAAGTGGTATAAAATTGTGCACTCACCTCACTTCTCTGCACATACATAATATTCTACTATGCATTTGTAAAATCTGTGCATTCACACCATCACTTGGCACATATATACATTCTACGTATAAATCCATAATTGTTGCACATTTATTTCACTGTTCTACACATTTGTTAGTTACTGTGGTAAAATTTAGTTTTCTATTAGATTTAATTTTAGCTAATCTTTTAACAATTTTCTATTTGTTCTGGTAGAATTTTAGGTTGTTTCATAGGACATTATTTTGAAGACCCCATTGCCAAAATTCCTAACAAGTTTGTTTGCAGATTTTTAAGGGGTTCGCAAAATAAACCATAATCTCATTTGGGTTTTTAAAATACGACACATTTTTCCATTTCATGTGTCTTCTTTAGAATAGATTTTGTGTCTATTATGTCTTATTTAAATAGCTATTTGTAATCCCAAAATTATAACAAATTATCCTCTCCCCTCGCCATTCGTGGACTTTGGGTTTAAGAGAAACTGTTATAATTTTTAGAAGGCGGACTTCGGTGGGAAAAGAGGTACTCACCCCAAGGAACGACCCAAACGGTAACAGGCTAAAGCCAAGCCCTTCCAAATCATTATATAAAAAATGCTAGTGTGATTAGTCTCACATTAGACAAGTGTGAATTCATTGTGGCAACCAAAATCTCCTCCAGTACCCCAGTGGTGCGTTAAAGTCTTACTTAGTAGAGGTGAATGTCTTGCTTTGAAAAATATTGGGAGAGCCCCCTTAATTGGGAAAATGACTTGATCACAACCACCTAAACGGATGTCCTTACTAAATACTTTTGTGTAATGGCCAAAAACCTTCTATTTGCTGGCTCAAGGGGTCACCCAAGCCCGTGAAGACACCCCACATTACTCACGGTTCATAGTAGAGATAGAAATTCTTTGGGAAGTAATGACCCATTGAATTTGGAACTTGGTGTGCTTGAGAAGTGAGTGCATTGTAAGGAGGAGCCCATGCCTCCAAGTTCCTAGGTTGTCCACTATGGATTTGTGTGGCTGGATTTTATTATCCTACTGGGGATTCAGCAGATATTGCCCTTGCCAACCTTAGGATTGTAAGTGTGTTTGTGCATTCATACTAGAACAATTATATTAAATCATTTATGTCTTGTGTGTGTGTGTGTTTATGCATTTTCCATTTGCCAAAAACTAGAACATCAGAAAATCAAAAACAAAATTCAACATCTTGCGGTCCCAATCCATCAGAAACAAATTCCTGCACATTCATCAAATTTTGTTGCACATACATTATACTATTCTATGCATCAGTTACTTTTCCTGCACATCAGTTCAAACTTGCTGGGCATTTGTTTCAAATTCCTATGCATTTATCAATCTATCCTACACATTTACAATAGTGAGCATTTCCACAAACTTTGAAAATTTCACAATCACTTTTTTAGATACCCATTTTTGTCTTTAGTTAGATTCTAGGAAAACATTCGAGCTACATAGACCTCTAATCTTTAGTTTGACCATTTTAATCACTCTTAATCAATTTTCATCAACCTTTCTTCACCAAAAATCATCAAATCATTTCTTCTAATCTTCTAAAATTCCAAATCTAGTGTTGAAACATTACCCTGTCTGTCAAATTTTGATCTTTGTGAGTTTATTCTATCAGGATCTATCATCCTTAATCAAACTTACCTAGGTTACTATCTCTTGATTTCTTTCTCATATCATAGTGAAATCTATACTTCCTATTGACTTAGATTTTATCAAGTTGGCTCATCACTTTTCAACACTTTTTCACTATCTTTTCTATCAACCACTCTTTCCATATCTTTTCATCAAACATCTTTCATCCCACAAATCAATTTTCACATTTTTATGGTTCAAACTCAATCTCAAAAACTAAAACAACCTGTTGATTCAAAATCCCTAGACAAAATGGAAGGAAACAAAAGTAATGAAGAAAATCCTTGGCCTGAAGCTTCTAAGAAAACTTCACTTTTTACATCTGAAGAGGAACCCACAGATCAAGAACTTAGGGATGCTACAGAAGATCCTAGACCTAGATAGAGAGATGTATTTCCTCATGCTTGCTCAACAAGGAGCCAACCTACCAAGTGATTTTGATATTTCTCATCTTAGAGAACTGACTATTGTAACCAATCAAGAAATTCCTAGTAGTTCTCAAGATACTCATGGAGCAAACGAAACCAAGCAGCCATCCGATGCTTCTCAAAATGATCAACAGAACCATGCTTCCCACAACAATGTTTCCCAAAACACCCAAGGAAACACGTTATCTTTGGATCCCGTTCTACAACAAATCCAGATGCTTCAACAAAAAATCCATGAAATCCAAACTGGATCATCAACTAAGAAGTATTCCTTGGATGATATATGTCCTTATCCTTTTGATAAGAATTTAGCAATGATTCCATTCCCTCCTCATTTTGAAGTACCAAAATTTGACAAATACAAAGGGAATTTGGATCCACAAGACCACATTCATGAGTTTTGTGTTGTTTGTATTGAAATCACTCACAATGACACTTATCTTATGTGACTATTTCCATGAAGTTTAGGAGGACAAGCCATGGAATGGTTCTCCAATCTACCCCTAGGAATCAAATCTTTCAATGAGCTTCTTGACAAATTTGTGACTCATTATTCATATAACATCAAACATGAAGTCACTATGCTTGACCTTTGCAATGCACATCAAAAGAATGGAGAACCCTTCCTTACTTTTTTTCAAAGATGGCGTCAATTGTTTGCCAAATATCCATGAACCATTCCTGAACAAGAAAAGATGGATATCTTTGTGCATAACCTTACACCAAAAATGAGTTATAGGTTACAATTGCAATGTCCACCAAACTTCAATAGGCTCATAGAAAATGGTATCAAGATTGAGGAAGCCATGGTCCGAAAACGTGAGATAAAACTTTATTCCAAAGACAATGTTGGGTCCTCAAATTCCAATTCCAACAATTATAACAATGACAAATCAAAATTCTGGAATAAAAACAAAAACATTGTCAATGATGGGATTGTTGATAATCGTAATGTCAAACCAACACAACCCCTTCTCAATCTCACAAGTCAGGCCAATGCTACTCAAGGTACCTACAGCAATCAATCAGCAAATCCAAACACCAACAAAGACTCATCTAAACCAAGATTGCCTTTTATGTCACCTTGAAGAAATTTTACTCCTTTAGGGAAATCTCTCGAATCAACATTACAGAAGTTAATCACAAAGAAACTCATTACGCTTCCTAAAATGAAAGACTTTGAACCTAGAGTAAAACCTTCTTGGTGGAATGTGAATGATTATTGCGAGTTTCATAGAGGAAAAGGACATAAAACCAATGACTGCCTAAGACTAAAAAATGTAGTTCAAGACTTAATTGAAAGTGGTGAAATTGGTGTTGGTAGACATACCTTGAATGAATCACACACGGCTTTCAAAGATCCACTTCCTAAGCATGAAAAAGGAGGTTCTTCCAACACTAAGAGTGACAATCAAGCCAATTATAATTCTACTCCCTATCGATATATTGGTAACATTTCTGAATGTCATCATTCTAAGTATTATGCCAATGTCATTACCATAAAAGAAAAATTAGAGAGTCAACCAGTCCATGTTACTACTCATGTTCAATCTAAGGTTACTCTCCAAGGAGTCCCGTCTAAACCAAATGCACCTCAAAATAAGTCTGTTTATGTCCCAAAGTCTACACCAAATATTTCCAACTAGTACAATCTTTTGGAACAGCTCAAGAAAACACCTGCCTAGATATCCATCTTAGAGCTTTTGCATCTATCCCCGTCTCACAAAGATATCCTTGAAAAAGCTCTCTTAGAGACCCAGCTCCCCACAAATCTAGATCATGATCAATTTCAAGCTATGGTGGGACATTTAACAACCCCACATTACCTATCCTTCACTGAAAAATGATGATTTAGCTATTACCCAACCTCACAATGCTCCCCTACATATTGAAGTCCTTGTATAGAGTCACAAAATCAAGCGAGTATTAATTGATGGAGGAGCTAGCTTGAACATATGCACATTAAAACTAGTCCTATCATTGGGATTTTCTAAAAATGTTGTAGATCCAAAGAAGAAAATCACAATAAAAACTTATGATGAAGAAGAGAGGTCATCCAAAGGATCTGTTGTTCTTCCTATCTAATTTGGTCATATAATCGAAGATGTACATTGCCAAGTTCTTGACATGGATCTTGCTTATAATGTTCTATTAGGAAGACCATGGATTCATTCCATGCAAGTTGTGCCATCAACTTATCATTAGTGCTTGAAATTCCCTCATAATGGTCAGGAGATCACTATCAAAGGAGACACTAATCCATTCTAGTATTGTAACATAGTAAAGACATCTGATTCTTTGATACCTTATAACCATACTAGATCTTCTACAACTACACCCAGTGATCCTAGTAATATAGCGTCAACTTCTAAATCAAATGGGATCAAGATAGACATAAAAGAAAGAAGTATGGGAGAGTACACTTTAGGTCAAGCTCTTTGCATCACAAAGTTACCTTTATCTCTTTGATCATATGGTAGATCTTTGATCATTAAACAACAATTAGAACCCCCTTCAACACTTGTTTATGACATAGTATAAGTGGGGGCACAATATCCAAAGAGGCAGCTAAGCATAATGCTAATCATTTTCTTAAGTCACAGAAGAATGTTGAAGATATCAAACATGAATATATATCACCTAATGTCTATGGTAAAGGGTATACTTTTCTACAAAAGATGGGATACCAAGGTGCTGGACCTATAGGATTACAAAGAGAAGGGGTTATCAAACCAATTTTGCAAAATCCAAACTATCAAAGAGACACTACAGGATTAGGATACAAAGGAGAAGGACCAAAAGAACCAAAAGGAAAAGCAAAGATCACACCTTTTCATGAGATATCTAAAGCTCTTGCCTTACAATTAAGAAAGAATGGTATGTATGTAGATCCAGAGAAACAAAGGATAGCATGGAGAATCATTGATAGACTTGGGGATAATGATGATTCTGACTCCAATGATTATGAATGGGATTCACTATCTAATTGTACTGAAGAGATAGGAGTTGATCTTGTCCAACACTATAGTAATGATTACCATGAGGGAGAGAGTTAAAAGACTGACTCACTAGGATTGGTCCCATGTGATACTACTTTTGTCGATTGTGAGGAAAGTGAGCTTTATCTTGTGATAGATGAATCAGATGAGAGTATGGAAATAGACCTCATAGATACCATCATAAACCTGTTAGAGTAATCATACTTTATGCTTATTAATTAAATCACTTTGGTTTAATTAATTAAGTCATTTATTACTCTATTTACTTAAGCTATCTTTTAGGAGCATTATAATTAATATATTTATTAATTATAATGTGCAACCTAGCTTTATTTTTTGCTTTATAGCTTTAGGGTTTTATTGTTCACCTATATGGTTGAACCCTTTGTACATTCTTTTTAGATAATCTTGGAATACAATTGCTCTTTACATGTCCATAAGATGTCTCTGGCTTTTTGGCCTCCATAGATTTTTCTTGCTTCTGTTCTTTGCTTCTTCCATGTGATAGGGTTATGCATGCAGGTGTTCTTGGGAGATCAGTATTTCACCTAATCTAACATGGTATCAGAGCTTGGTCACAAGTTCGAATCCCCTTGGGTAACGCTAAGGGGGAGATTGTTGGAAAAATGGTCAGCACTCCCTTCGGGTTCGTGATATGGTTTAATAGCCTCCTGTGTCTTCTATAAGTCTAGTGGTTGTATTGGGCATTAATAGGTCGATCTTTTGGTGCAACGGCAACCACTAACGGCAACCCTGCTGTCGACGCCAATTGTTGGAAAAATGGTCAGCACTCCCTTCGGGATTCGTGATATGGTTTAATAGCCTCCTGTGTCCTCTATAAGTCTAGTGGTTGTATTGGACATTAATAGGTCGATCTTTTGGTGCAACGGCAACCACTACTTGTAACAAGTGGTATCAGAGCTATCTTGCTGCTTGTTGTTCATGTTTTGTTGAAGTCTTTCAGAAGCAGGAGGTTTTCTATATTTTTAGAAGCTTTTTATGTGGATTTAGGGGGGACCTTTGCTTCTGGTCATTTTGGGCTCAAACGGACATCACTGTTGTGCTCAGAGCACCCAAAAACCCTAAAATCCATATAAAATTTGTCCATTTTGGACAACTTTGCAATTTGAGGCAAAAAAAATTTGGGCCCAAGACGTACGGATCTAGCTCGCATCCCAAGGTAGTATTTTTTTTAGCACGCATCCCAAGGTAGAAAAACTAGCACATTTTTTGAGATTGTGATTTTTTTGACATGATTCTTGAGGCAACTTTTCCTTGGCACGTATCCCGAGACCAAAAAAACTAGCCTGCTCCCCGAGGCATCATTTTTTTTTTTGACACATTTACCGAGGTTAAAAAATGGCACGCATCACGAGGTACTTTGCATGTGTTTTTTTGGCTTTTTTTGTTCTCTGGAGTGGCTTGTGGTTTTTTTCTCATATCTTGAGCATACGGTATCGGATTTTTGACTTCTTTATATCATCGGAAAGCTCTTTCCAAGACCGATCCAATGGTAGAGGTTTTCTTTTCTAATTTTTCAATTTTGATGGTGGTTTTTTCTGTCAAAGTCTGATGTCTATTTTTTCCTTCTGGGAGCCATATCTTGCTCATCCGGACTTTGTTTTTGGCAAACGAGATATCATTCGAAAGCTGGTTCTATGAGTTATTCAGTTGCAAGGGTCTTTTATCCAGATTCTACTCCAAGTTCTTTCTCCTCTAGGTTTTTCTCTTTTGCACTCTGGCAGATTACTTGGTTTCTACAGGTCCTGGGATCTCTTCTTCTATTCTTCTGGCTCACTCTTCTTTCTGACTTCTGAGCTTTGTATGGTTCTCTTCTATAGCATTTCTTTTCTGGAAACACACTGAGATAAAGTGTCTGCTTCTACATATCTGGGATTTTGAGCACCTTGTGTTTGTTTGTACTTACACTCAGTTATAAAGTGCCATGGGGGGTTATGATTGTTTTGCCTTTTGTGCACATCCACCTTTGTCAAGTGAGTGTACCTTCCATGACATTAGCCCATGATGTGTGTCTATGACACCGCCCTTTATCCTGTGCTTGTACTCCTATTGCACTGTTGGTGTTCTTGATTCTTCTTCTTACAGATGTTTCTAGCATTGCATTTTAGTGTTCCTGTCACCCCTCTCCTTGTTCAGCATTATGGGGGGGTTCACCTGTTGGTTCTATTGCTTCCTTGGTTCGGTTGAGTGATCTACGTATTTAGTTTTTGTTCCTATGTACTAGGTGGATGCAGTGGCTAGGCACCTATGCATTTCGGTGAGATGGTTCATCTACTATATAGACACTCATTCATTCCTATTTTGGAGGTCACCTCTTCAATTGATCAGCTCTTCAGACTTTGTGTTCTCTACTTGATCATGCACTATTTCAGTGAGGGTTCCAGCAGTTACTTCTGACAATGTTTGCAGCTTTATGTTTCAGAGATGCTTCATGCTCTTTCTTGTTCCTTTCTCTGGGACATTCCCTAGATTGGAGGCTTTGTTTCCTTCATCTAGTTTATTTCTTGTACTGGGTACCTGATCAGGCCTTGTTGCCGGGACCCATTTTCTGCTTTCATAGCTATGCTAGGTTAGCTTCCCTCTTGAGCTACACTTAAGGGGGGGTGTTAGAGTAATCATACTTTATGCTTATTAATTAAATCACTTTGGTTTAATTAATTAAGTCATTTATTACTTTATTTACTTAAGCTATCTTTTAGGAGTATTATAATTAATATATTTATTAATTATAATGTGCAACCTAGCTTTATTTTTTGCTTTATATCTTTAGGGTTTTATTTTTCACCTATATGGTTGAACCCTTTGTACATTCTTTTTAGATAATCTTGGAATACAATTGCTCTTTACATGTCCATAAGATGTCTCTGGCTTTTTGGCCTCCATAGATTTTTCTTGCTTTTGTTCTTTGCTTCTTCCATGTGACAGGGTTATGCATGCAGGTGTTCTTGGGAGATTAGTATTTCACCTAATCTAAAAAAACCTTGACAACTTTTCCATCAATACTATCTCTACCTTTGAAACTGACCTAAATGATCCAATGCCCCTTGTACATCCTGAACTTGTTGATTGGGATTCTCCCGATCATCCAAAACTTGATGTCTTCCATAATGATGATGTAATCATTGATTATCTCAGAATCAGGGATCATTTACCACCAAGAGATCACAAGTCAGGATTTCTGATAGAACTCAATGACATGGCCTACTTTGGTGAGAGTGCCAATCCTTTTAGTCATAAAAATATAAAAATAATCAATAGATCTAATGGTGAAAACCACTCAGTGGCAGTATTAGATCCAAAAATAGTAAAAATAAAAGATGCTTTTGATGGTGAAAACCTCTCTGAGGTTCCTGACGATGGAAGGATTGACACTCTTCCCAATTATCTATATCGAGAGCAATCTGCTATTCTTATAGAACCAACAGTACCTCTTAACATTGGAACAAAAGAGTCTCCACGCATCCTCGAAGTAGCAGCATCCTTGACAGAATCAGAGAAAGAAGCTTTTGCAAAAAATTTTAAAGAATGAAAAATCAACTTTTCTTGGTCCTATGCAGATATGCCTAGGCTGGACCCTAATCTCATTATGCATCATTTATCTATCAGACTAGGTGTAAAACCAGTTAAGCAGAAGCTCCACAAGATGCACCTACACATTGTACTAATGGTTAAAGCAGAATTGAAGAAGCTCCTAGTTGTTGGATTCATTCATGCTATTGATTATGCTGAGTGGATTTCAAATATTGTCCCCATCTCCAAACCAGACAAGTCTATCCAAATTTGTATTGATTTTTTAGATCTTAATAAAGCTTGTCCAAAAGATGACTTTCCTTTGCCAAATATTGACATTATTGTTGATCTGACAACTGGGCATGAGATGTTATCATTAATGGATGGTTTTTCTGGCTATAACCAAATCAAGATTGCGCTGGAAGACCAGGAAAAGACTACTTTTACTTGTCGGTGGGGTACATACTGTTGGAATGTGATGCCATTTGGCCTTAAAAATGCTAGAGAAACTTACCAAAGTGTTATGACTACAATCTTTCATGACATGATGCATACCATTATGGAAGATTATGTTGATGACATTTTAGCAAAATCTAAAGACAGAGCTGGTCATTTGAGAGTGTTGGATAGAATATTCACCCGGATGGAAAAGTATCAGATTTGACTCAATCCAAAGAAATGTGCATTCGGAGTCACATCCAGTAAACTGTTAGGGTACATTGTCTCAGCCAAAGGAATGGAAGTAGATCCAGAATAAGTTAAAACAATAATGGAGATGGCTTCCCCAACTAACATCAGTTAGTTAAGATATTTGCAGGGACGTCTCCAATCCATGCGAACACTTGTTTCTCAACTAGCAAATCAAAGTCATCCCTTTCAACATTTCTTTCATAAAAATATCTTATTCCAATGGGATGATAAGTGTGAAGAAGCTTTCAATAAAATCAAGCAATATCTAGAAAATCCTCCAACTCTAATGTCACCAATTTTGGGCAAGCCACTTGTTAGCGCATCCAAAAAATTTCATGGCCATGGCTTCTTTCCTCTAGCCTCTGTAGTATTTTTCCATGTCTCTGGCTTAAACCCTAGGTGAAAATTTTGAAAAATCTAGCCATTTGAAAGGAAAACCCTAGTTTGCCATGGTTTAAGTCTATTTGAGTGTTACCTTTTTGAACCACTTAAAGTCTCAAAAGGTGCATGTGCATAAATATTTTCCTAAGGTCTCAGCGGCTGGCCCCTTTAATTTTTCCTAAGTTTCTACCACCTAGTGCTTTAATATTTCCTAAGTCCTGTACTTTAATTTTTCTAATGTTTTTGGCCTTTGTATTTTCCTAAGCCCGATTCTCTGGCACCATCTCAATCTAACGGTTGGCATGTGTTCTCATAGAATGTGTTAGAGGCATGCGATCTTATGACGGCCATTAATTCTCTTTTATGACGTAGCTTTTCGAATGGGTAGGTCCACTGCTACATGTGCATAGTTGGCAGCTTTTCATTGGTCCACATGATAATGAGGTGGAAGTATGTTAGTGGGACCTAGTTGTTGGCATATCCTCGAGGGTCCTGACATCCGCAGAAGATCTACAGTTGATGTATGATCTTATGAGTTTTGTCAGAGCTGTGAGATCTTACGCCAACCATTGATGTTACTTTATTATCAAGTGACAAAAGAAGGTGGGTCCTCTGACAATTGGAGCTGATGTGTGTGATTTTCATTAGCGAAAGGGATAATGATGCAGTGGGCCCATTGCCAGGTGTTGCAGAGTTGTTTCATTTTGATTGGTTAGTAGGTTTGTGACATGGCAATTATCAGTGGGGCCGCGGGTTTTTAGAGAGTTAAAGCAATGATAGATCTTGCGGTTGTCGCTATACCACTAGGGTAAGATGCACGATGGTTAAGTGTGCAGTATAGTGAGAGCTGTTGATCTCGTCTAAGGGGGAGATACTTTGTGGTGGGTCAGATATACTTTGTGGCACTGACTTGCTCGATTTTCATTGGTTGTTGACTATTAGCATGGTGGAGACTTTTCAAAGGGTTCGTGACTATTTTTATGAATGATGCGAACTGCCTGATTTGCCAGGAAAGTACTAGGATCGACGGTCACATTTTAAACTCTGTCTGGATAACCATTGTATTTCAAATTTGAATTTTAGGTGGGTTTTTCTATGACAAAAAGGACTAAAATTCATTGTTCTAGCGGCTGGATTTGGTGAAACTAGTGGTGCCGACTATTGCAAAGTGGTCCTGGGTGTCTGTTAATTGATTGCAGGGGTTTTTGTATTATGATGGAGTTGCTTGAGGCATGTTGTAGGTGGACAATCTGACTAATTATGCATGGTGAATTTATGGTCCTCGGTACAAATCAGGGAATTGCCATGATTACAGATCTTTCTGGGATCTATTTTCTCGAGGCTGCTTGGTTTTCCCTAAAATGAAATAAATTGTGATTGTATTTTGGTTGGTTTGGTGGGTTAAACCCTAACCCTAGTCATCTGTAGCTTGTTGCATCTTGTTTTTGGATTCCAAGATGACTAGGGGGTATATATGGTTGAATTTTGAATTTTGTGGTGTGGTTGATGTATATTGGAAATCAATAGAAAGACTAAACAAGGAGAGCTTGTATTTTGGGTCTTGTTCCTAGCAGTTGTCATCTTGGTAATGTATTGTTTCTGAAATTTTTACTAAGAATACACTTAAATTCTTGTCTCAAATTTATGATTGTCTTCTTGTCTTGATTTTGGACTCATATATGTTAAAGTCACAAAGTGAGTTAGCATATGGTAAACAAAGAGTATTGTGAGATTATCTTGGAGTTCCTAAAAAATCTAGGATTAAAGTCTTTAGGGTGATTTCAATGAGTCCATGGTTGGATAAGGATCTTGATGATCAGGTTTGGGAGTGAGAGGGATAATAGGCAAAGCACTTATCCTGAGTTCAAGGGTGTTTAAGTTAGGGTTCTCAGTTATTTTTATGTTATTGGGTGACTCTTTTCCCTAGGTTAAGGCACTGATCCATTTTCTGGAAGGATTCCATCATCATCCATCATAAATACAAATGATAAAATCTTTAAATTAGTTAGTAAGGGGTATAAATGCATAACATTTTGTGATTCCTTTCAAGAAGTGAATCTAAGGTACACCCGCCTGAGCATATAGGCTCAAAGTGTAGGAGGATCCCTTCGATCCTTGTTAATTGGCCCTTTTCCTTGCAGACTTTGGAGTGGTGATAGAGTCAATGATATTAAGTTGTCAATCATAGTGTAAACCTGCAAGTAGAAATGAAAAGGGGAACCAACAAATTGGTGACTCTGCTGGGGAGAGTCTAGAGATAAAGTTGTTAAGTGCACTCTTGTTTTTCCTATTGTATTCAATTGAATATTTCCCACTTTGGTGGGTGGCGACTCAAAAAGGTTAGAACCAGTGCTATAAATTGAAAATCATGGAAAAAAGAAGGAATACTAGGTCCTTTGTCAAGAAGAATCTGAAGGTTACTCTAGAATAGTTACCTAGGTAGGAAAAGAAGAGTTGGATCAGGAGAAATGGTGAGTCTACTAATGCTCCCATAAGAGAACAAAGAAATACCAAAAATAGAGCACCACATGTTTCCTCAATTGAGGAAGGTTCACAAGATAGAAGTTCTAAATCAGATAGTGGCTGCTCTGAAGATAAATTTTATGATACCCTAGAGGCAGTATTTCAAGATAAGGGTCCATGACCTGCAGGATAGGATGAACAAGTTAGAGAAAGGGGTTTTGGACCAGATTTAGACCCTAATGAGGATATATTCATAAGGAAACCCATGAGACCAAGGAAAGTCCATTTCCCATATCAAAATATCACTGATATGGATGTGTCATTAGGTTCTGATGATATTATGATAGACCCAGATGATTTAAATGCACTAAGGTTACAGTTGGTAGAGCAGGATGCCATACATAAGAGGTTACAAAAGGAGAGAGAAGCTAAAAAGGTGAATGCTCTAATAGAAAGAGAGTCTCTTCTAAGAAAGATTAATGAAATGAAGGAGAGAAACAAGATGCTTGCTTCTACTCCTAAGGCTTTGCAGCATGATGTCTTTGGTGATCTTGATGCTTTGAGAAGTGAGTAGGAGCGCTTGTTGCAAGATCATGAGTTTGATAATGAGGGCCCTATGGTTAGATAGGTTCAAAGCTATGCTTCCCTCCCTAAAGATAAAGATGGGCATGAGATCACTAGGCCTACTACTAATGCTAGTGAAAGAGGAAAGAATAAGATGGTGGGACATCAAACAAGAAAATCATTGACAATACCAAGGGTCCCACCACCCAATACATAGAGATAGAAAGGAGAAGAAAAGAAGATGAGGACCTTGCAAAAGAATTATAAAGGGCTGAAATTGAAGCCTCCATTGTAGAAAAGAGAAGAAAGATCCAGTTCTTGAAGGCTTCATCTGCTAATGCTCTTGGCCCATCTGTTATTGAACTAGGTATGCCATCTATGACTACTATTGCTCCACTTAGTAATGCTACTACTAGTTCAATTCCTTCTTCATCTGCTAGGATGGGTGCTGATCCTAGACAACAGTCAAATGCACAAGTAGATGGAAATGTAAATATAAATGTTGATCCTAGGGTTAACACTAGTTCAAGTTTTCAAAGAAGACCTATGCAATTAGAAGGCTATAGGAAAATTAGCTTTGTTGGAATACCTGGCTACCAAATGTTTTTCCAAATGATATAAGAGATAAGGTACCTAAGTTTGCTAGTAATAATGCTATTAGTTGTGAGGAGCATCTTAGATTATTTGTTGATATGCTAAATGATTATGAGGTAGAGCATGAGGATGTAGTCATGAAATTATTTGTTCAATCTTTGGTGGAGGATGCTAGAGATTGGTTTAAGAGATTTCCTGACAAATGTATTAACACATGGGATTCTTTTGAGAGATGTTTCAAAGAACAATATGGTGATAGGCCTAATTCTAGTTTCATGTTAAATGAATTTAATACCATAAGGAAAAATCAGAATGAATCTACAGCTGAATTTAATATGAGATTGCAGAGGGGCTTGCATAAGTTGTTTCAAGTTATGTAGTTAGATGACAATGTTTGTTTGACCACATACTTCAATGCTTTTGATGGAAAAATGGGATATTTGTTGAGGGACAAGGAACCAAGAACTCTTAGAGATTCTTTTAGGATTGCTTTCAATATTGAGAACAATATGAAAATATCAGGAAAATTGGGTGGAAAGAGAGATGATCCAAAGTTGTTTGGAGATAAAAGGTATAAAAGGGAAAATGAGAAAAATGTTGGAAACAAGAGGCAAGAGGAAGATAAGTTGGATAAGGTGTTGAATGCATTAAAGGATCTAAAAGCACTTGTTAATAGGAGCAATGGTGTTCCTGCCAATGAAAAGCCTCAATTCAACAATAATTTCAATAGGCAAAATAGATTGCAAAATTATCCCTACAACACCCAATGGAAGGATGGCAAGCCTATTGTCCCTACTACAAGAGGAAATAATGACAGTGTTGTCCCTGATCCTTTACAAAAAGCTTCTATAAATGTCATGGAGGACACACCATGGTGTGTTGCATGCCAATCTCCTCATTCTGCAGAGCATTGTGTGGTTGCACAATCCATGGCTGCAAATCAAAATGATAATGATGAGGGATTAGATCAGGAGGAAAGTCATGATGATATTGGATGCAACATGGCAATTTCATATTTAGGATATGAAGATGATTCTAATTTTGATGAAGAAGCAGATGTATGTTTGAAGAGACACAATCAAGCACTTTTCCATCAGGAGGTTTTTTCTGATAATGAAGACATTGATAAGAAAATATCTAATGTGATTTCTTCCTCTGAGCTAGTAAATTTAAGAAGACCTTCAAGAGAAGAGATGGATAGAATTACTATAAAAATGATTGCCCAAGTGCAAACTAGAGTCATGGTGGCAAGGAATACAAATGAGAAAGCTGTAGGAATGTTTATAAAGAACACCAACTCTGGGGAACTTAATGAGAATGAGTCAAAAAATGATCACTTCGCAAGATTCAAAAATGTAAAAGGTAAGAAGTGGGAACCTAAGGGAGTTGGAGTTGAAAAAATTTCCAATGAGATAGAGAAGCCAATTAACACAATGGCTAAGAATGAAAAGATGAAAGTCACCAATACATCTAATGCATTAGATAAACAAAAGGACACTAAAGTAGTGTAGATTGAGGTCCCTCCCTCTGCTCCTATTAATACGTTAGTTGTATTGTCTCAGATCATAGTTAAGGTTCCATTGTCAAAATTATTGAGGATCCCTAAACATAAGGATAGGGCTATTGCATGGGTAGATAATATTCATCATAATGATGTTGCATGCAATGAATCTCAAGCTAAGGTTTTGAAAAAAGTAGAAGCTCAAGGAATAGTGTCTCAAATTCCACCTATTTATTTGGATAGTTCTGTCAATGCTAGCCTTGAGAACATAGATCCATTTTTCTTGAGTGTCCTTGTGAATGGAATGAAATTAAGAAATTGTATGATTGACTCTGGTGCCTCTAATACTATTATGCCTTTTAAGATCATGGAAAGGTTGGGCCTTAAAGTTGATACAGTTCAAGGTAGATGTTGTGCAATGGATCAGAGGGAGGTACCAGTCATTGGGACTATAAATGCTATGCCCTATAGGTTGGTAGCCTATCCAGAGAAAGAATTGACCATGAGTGTTTTGGTGGTGGATATCCCTCCTCATTATGGGATGCTATTATCTAGAAGATGGAGTGCTGCCATGGATGGAAGTTTACAATGTGACTTGTCCTATGCAACCTTCAAGATTGATGATCAATTTGTTAAGATTGAGTGAGAGCCAAGAGTATGTTACATGATTGAAAGGAATATTGACAATGAAACTACATGCTTTGTGGATACTAACATCAATGCTTTTAGGGAAAATATCCCTACACTTGAGAAGGAGCCTATATTTCCATGTATTTTTGAAGAGGTAGGCTCTATGTTTGTGAGGGGTGATTTGTGGGTGATGTACTTTGATGGTGCAAATTGCAAAGATGGAGTAGGAGCAGGTATTTTACTTATTTCTCCTGATGGAAGTACTTACAAATTCTCTTTCACATTGAGTTTCTTTTGTACCAACAATATAGCAGAGTATGAAGCATTATTGTTAGGATTGAGGTTGGCACAAAAGCATGGAATTAAATGCATAAGGGTTATTGGGGATTCTGAATTGGTGGTATCCCAAGTCAGGTCAATGTATGCTTCTAAGAACAAAAGGTTGAAACAATATAGGAATGTTGTGTGGGACTTGATTAAATGTTTTGATGCCTTCAATATTGAGTGGAAGGATAGAAGTAATAACAAGATGGCTGATTTGTTAGCCAATATTGTAATCAATCCCAGTGATATTACTTTTACTGGCCTCTCCAAAGTTGAAATTCAGACTAGGCCTAGTATACCAGATAATGTTGAGAAATGGCAAGTCTTTGAGGATGACCAGGATATCTTGAAATTTATGAATTGTGAAGATCAGTATCATGGTCAGGAGTTAGATTGCTCAACATTGGTTGAGACTGCAGAAGGAAAGGATGTTGTCTTTGGCAATGAAGTTATTCAACTTAGAACTAACAAGGTTCCTAAGGGACTTGTTGTTCTAGAAACTATATTTGATAATCAGGACAGAGTTTAGATGGATATTAAAAGGGAAGATCATATGAATTTAGAGGAGATAAACCTTGGAACACAAGAAGCACCTAAGAAGGTATAAATTGGTAGGGACATGTCTCACAATGTAAGAAAATCTTTGATTGAATTGTTAAGAAATTTAGGCATGTTTTTGCATGGTCATATGATGACCTAAAGATTTATAGAGAGGACCTATTTCAACATGTTATTCCTTTGAAAGGAGATGCTAAACCTTTTAGGTAGAAACAAAGGCCAATTAATCCTACTTTGACACCCAAGATACAAGAAGAATTAATGAAGCTAAGAGATGCTAGAATTATCAAGCCCATTAGGCACTCTTCTTGGGTTTCAAATTTAGTCCTTGTTAGAAAGAAGAATGGTGACATCAGACTTTGTGTGGACTTCATAAATTTGAACATCAACTCATTGAAAGATAACTATTGTTTGCCCAATATGGAAGCTATGTTGTAGAGAGTAACTAGATCTGAATTAATGTCTATGATGGATGGTTTCTCTATCTACAATCAAGTAATTGTGAAAGAATCAGAACAATTCAATACAGCTTTCACTACACCTTGGGGGACATATGTTTATGTGAGAATGCCATTTGGTCTCACAAATTCTAGTGTAACTTTTCAGAGGGCAATGGATGTTGCCTTTTCAGATTTTATCAATGATTTCCTTGTTGTTTATCAAGATGATTTAACTTCTTATTCCAAGAAGGAAGAGGAAGGAAGAGGACCACTATACTCATTTAGAGAAAATATTTATGAGGGCTTTGGAATATGTCATTTCATTAAATCCAAGGAAATGTGCATTTGGTGTCACTGAGGGTAAGTTGCTTGGCCATTTAGTTGGAAAGCAAGGAGTCAAAATTGATCCTAAAAGAGTGGCAGCCATTGACAAGATTCAAAGGCCAAAAAATGTTAAAGGAATTCAGTCTTTCTTTGGTCAGGTCAATTTCTTGAGAAGATTTGTAACAAATTTTGATGAAGTCACCAGGCCAATATCAAAGATGTTGAAGAAGGGATCTTCTATCAAATGGGAAGGTGAGCCTGAAGAAGCTTTCAGGAATATCAAGTAGGCTATCAAAGATGCACCAGTGCTTAAGGCACCCGATTACAATGCCCCAATGCATATCTTCTCTTTTGCATCTTTTCATACTATTGCTATAGTTTTGTTGCAAAAAACTAAGGAGGGTTATGAGCAGCCTATTGCATTCTTTAATAAATCTTTGTAGGCTACTGAATTGAAATATGATATTAATGAGAAACAAGCATATGCACTTGTGAAGGCTATCAAGGCTTTCAAATGTTATCTGATGGGAGCAGTTGTGATTGCTTTTGTGCCAAGTGTAGTAGTAAAGGATATTTTCTCATAGCAAGAGGTGTCTGGAAGGAGATGTAGATGGATCAATAGGATCCAAGAATTCAATATTGATATCTAGATTACCAAATTGATTAGAGGACAAGGATTGGAAAAATTGATGGCTCAATCCAATCTTGATGCATATTAGATAAATCAAACTGAGGTTGATTACACATGTGATATGGATGATTGTATCTGGTATCAAGATGTTATATTTTACTTAAGGAATATGAAATGTCTAGCAGGAATGAATGATAATCAGAAGAGGACATTAAACTTACAGGCCATCAAGTATGTGATTGTGAAATGTAAATTGTATAGGAAAAATTTTGATTGCATACTTTTGAAATGTGTTGATGAAAATCAGGCTAACAAGTTGTTGGAAGAAATGCATGAGGGAGTTTGTGGTGGACATTACATGGGTAAAACTACTACTCAAAAGATTTTGAGAGTAGGATTCTGGTGGCCCACAATCTTCAACGATGCAAAGCAGTTGGTAAGGAGATGTGATGCTTGTCAAAGGTTCTCTGGTAAGCTTAAATTTTTAGGCAGTATGCTCTTAAGGCTAGTTGAAGTGCAGGCTCCTTTCCAACATTGGGGATTAGATTTCATAGGGGAGATACCAAACAAGTCTAGTGGAGGACACTCTTGGATCTTAGTTGCCACTAATTATTTTACAAAGTGGGTAGAGGCTGTCCCCACAAGGAATTCAACTAGTAAGGTGGTGACTGATTTCTTATTGAATAATATTGTCACAAGGTTTGGTTGTCCTGAGAGGATTGTTAGTGATAATGCAATGTGCTTTAGGTTTGTTGAATACAAGGAATTATACCAAGGTCTAGGAATTCAGATGTCATACTCTTCTCCCTATCATCCACAAGGGAATGGATAGGCAAAATCAACAAATAAGAGCCTGATAAAAATCCTCAAGAGGATCCTTGACAAGAATAAAAGAGCATGGAGTTCAAAATTTCCATTATCTATATGGGCTAATAGGGTAACTATGAAGAGGGCAATTGGTTGTGCATCATTTGACGTAGTATATGGGACACATGCAAGGATGCCTCCGAATAACTTATTGGAAATGTATAAGTTTGTTCAATTATATGATGATGACATAGATGATGAAATGCAATTAAGGATTGAGGACCTCATTAGGCTAGATGAAACTAGAAGGGAATCAGTTGCAAGAAATGCTAGCTTACAATTGCAGGTTAAGAATTTGTATGACAAAAGGACTATTGACAGGAAGTTTCAGCCTGGTGACTTGGTATTAATTTGGAATGCTAGATTGGAGGATAAAGGGAAACATGGAAAAATTGACCCAATCTAGTTAGGGCCATATCTTATTCATGAAAAATGGGGCCAAGATTCATACATCGTAAAAGAATTAAGTGGTGATATTCAAGAATTGCCAGTTCATGGACAATTCTTGAAGAGGTACTTCAATTGAAGGTATCATTCTTTCCATGAATAGTAGTTAGGTCTGTATATTTTGTAAATTTTGTAAGTTGCCTCCCCCTTGTCTTCTTTTGTCTTGGTTTGTAGGGTTTTTGTCCTGTTGCTCTCTGTTGATCAGTTTTTCCTATGGGTGGTCTGCTTTAACCAATGATTCTAGATTCTTGCTATGCCTGCAGGAGGCATAAATCCCCAGGCAAAGCCACTATTAGCGTATGAAAAAAATTTCATGGCCGTGGCTTCTTTCCTCTGGCCTCTGAAGTATTTTTCCATGTCTCTGGCTTAAACCCTAGGTGAAAATTTTAAAAAATCTAGTCGTTTGAAAGGAAAACCCTAGTTTGCCCTGGTTTAAGTCTATTTGAGTGTTACCTTTTTGAACCACTTAAAGTCTCAAAAGGTACATGTGCATAAATATTTTCCTAAGGTCTTAGTGGCTGGCCCCTTTAATTTTCACTAAGTTTCTACCGCCTAGCGCTTTAATATTTCCTAAGTCCTGTGCTTTAATTTTTCTAATGTTTTCGGCCTTTGTATTTTCTTGGGCCCGGTTCTTTGGCATCATCTCAATCTAATGGTAGGTGTGTGTTCTCATAGAATGTGTCAAAGGCATGTGATCTTATGATAGCCATTAATTCTCTTTTATGACGTAGCTTTTCAAACGGGCGGGTCCACTACTACGTGTGCACGGTTGGCAGCTTTTCATTGGTCCACATGATAATGAGGTGGAAGTATGTCAGTGGGACTTGGTTGCTAGTGTGTCCTCGAGGGTCCTAACATCCATAGAAGATCTATGGTTGGCATATGATCTTATGATTTTTGTCATAGCTGCGAGATCTTACACCAACCGTTGATGTTACTTTATTATCAGGCGACAAAAGAAGGTGGGTCCTCTGACAATTAGAGCCGATGTGTGTGATTTTCATTGGCAAAAGGGATAACAATGTAGTGGGCCCATTGCCAGGTGTTGTAGAGTTGTTTCATTTTGATTGGTCAGTAGGTTTTTGAAATGGTAGTTGTCAGTGGGGCCGCATGTTTTCAGAGAGTTAAAGCAATGATAGATCTTGCGGTTGTCGCTATACCGCTGGGGTAAGATGCACGATGGTTAAGTGCACGGTATAATGAGAGCTATTGATCTCATCTAAGGGGGAGATACTTTGTGGTGGTTTGATAGACTTTGTGGCACTAACTTGCTCGATTTTCATTGGTTGTTGACTGCTAGCGTGGTGGAGACTTTTCAAAGGGTTCTTGACTATTTTTATGAATGATGCGAACCGCCCGATTTTTCGAGAAAGTAATAGGATCGACGGTCACATTTTAAACTCTGTCTAGATAACCATTGTATTTCAAATTTGAATTTTAGGTGGGTTTTTTTGTGACAAAAAGGACTAAAATTCATTGTTCTAGTGGCTGGATTTGGTGAAACTGGTGGTGCCGACTATTGCAGAGTGGTCCTGGGTGTTTGTTAATTGATTGTAGGGGTTTTTGTACTATGATGGAGTTGCTTGAGGTGTATTGCAGGTGGACAATCAGACTGATTATGCATGGTGAATTTATGGTCCTCGGTACAAATCAGGGAATTACCATGATTAAAATCTTTCTGGGATCTATTTTCTCGAGATTGCTTGGTTTTCCCTCAAATGAAATAAATTATGACTGTATTTTGGTTGGTTTGGTGGGTTAAACCCTAACCCTAGTCATCTGTAGCTTGTTGCATCCTATTTTGGGATTCCAAGATGACTAGGGGGTATATATGAATGAATTTTGAATTTTGTGGTGTGGTTGATGTATATTGGAAATCAATAGAAAGACTAAACAAGGAGAACCTATATTTTGGGTCTTGTTCCTAGCAGTTGTCATCTTCGTAATGTATTGTTTATGAAAGTTTTAATGAGAATACACTTGAATTCCTGTCTCAAATTTATGATTGTCTTCCTGTCTTGATTTTGGACTCATATATGTTAAAGTCACAAAGTGAGTTAGCATATGGTAAACAAAGAGTATTGTGAGATTATCTTGGAGTTCCTAACAAAATTAGGATTAAAGTCTTTAGGGTGATTTCAATGAGTCCATGGTTGGATAAGGATCATGATGATTAGGTTTGGGAGTGAGAGGGATAATAGGCAAAGCACTTATCCTGAGTTCAAGGGTGTTTAAGTTAGGGTTCTTAGTTATTTTTATGTTATTGGGTGACTCTTTGCCCTACGTTAAGGCACTGATCCATTTTTTGGAAGTAGTCCATCATCATCCATCACAAATATAAATAATAAAATCTTTAAATTAGTTAGTAAGGGGTATAAATACATAACATTTCAAGAAGTGAATCTGAGGTACACCCACCTGAGCATATAGGCTCAAAGTGTAGGAGGATCCCTTCGATCCTTGTTAATTGGCCCTTTTCCTTGTAGACTTTGGAGTGGTGATAGAGTCAGTGACATTAAGTTGTCAATCATAGTGTAAACCTGCAAGTAGAAATGAAAAGGGGAACCAACACCACTCTTACTCTACATTTCAACTAAGGCAGTCTCACTAGGTGCTCTTCTGGCTCAGCAAGATCATGAAGGAAAAGAAAAAGCCATCTATTATATCAGTCGCACCCTGGTGGGATATGAGCTAAAATATTCTCCTATAGAAAGAGCATTTATGGTCATTGCTTTTGCTTCACAAAAATGGTGACATTATATGTTGTCACATTCTATCCAACTCATCACAAAGATTGATCCTTTAAAGTAGCTATTAAGCAAGATAGCATTGATAGGTAGATTGGCTAAGTGGGTCATGCTACTTAGTGAATTTGATATTGAATATGTAGATAGGAAGGCTATCAAAGGTCAAGTGATCATAGATCAGCTAGTAGATGCTCCATTAACAAATGACCAACCTATACACACAAAGTTTCCTAATGCACACATCTTAGCTTTATCTACACAAACATGGCAACTATACTTTGATGGATCATGTACTCAATAGGGTTCAGGAGCTGGTATTCTCTTTGTCACACCGCAAGGATACACAATTCTGAAAGCTTACAAGCTACTCTTTCCTTGCACCAATAATGTAGCAGAATATGAAGCTTTGTAGATTGGGTTAAAGATGGCTTTACAATGGAAAGTAACTAAAATAAATGTCTATGGAGATTCTCAATTGATTATAAACCAAGTTAATGATGATTATCAGACTAAAGATGATAAGTTATTACCATATAAATGTATGGTTGATGACTTCAAACAATATTTCTTAGTCATCACTTTTGAGCAGATTCCTCGGCATGATAACAAGGCTGCCAATGTAATGGCAATGATTACTTCTTTGTTTGATATAGAAGATACCAAGGTCCATTTTGAGTTCTTGGTGGAATCCTTGACTTGTCCCACATATGATGATCCTGATATGAGTATTATATGTCATCTAATTGGACACGATTCCCCAATCTATGGAAAAATTTATTCCTATCTAAAAAATGACATCCTACCCCCTGACCTATCCCAAAATCAAAAATGAACTTTTCTCTGCCAAGCCTCCCGCTATGTCCTAATATCTGACACCCTTTATTGGCAAGGTCTTGACGGTACTCTCCTACGATGTCTCAAGCATGATGAAGCTCAAACTACCTTGTGAGATGTACATGAGGGTATTTGTGGGATACATTTGAGTGGTCCCTCTTTGGCTAAGAAACTCATGTGTATGGGTTATTATTGGCCTACCATGGAAATAGATTCCTTTCATTTTGCTAGGGCATTCAAGAAATGTCAGATACATGGAAACCTTATTCATGCTCCAGTACAAGAGTTACATCCTTTTACAACTACTTTTCCATTCAGTCCATGGGGACTCGACCTTGTGGGTGCTATCAACCCTCCATCTTCCAATGACCACAAATGGATTATCACTACCACTGAGTATTTTACTAAATGGATTGAGGTTGTTCCATTGATCACCACCACAAGGAAACAAATGTCCATGTTTATCCTAAATTATATCATTTGTAGATATGGTATACCTATGTATCTTATTACTGATCATGGGAAACAGTTTCAAAATCAAGACATGGATGAACTGTGTGCAAAATTCCATATCACCCATAACTATTCCACCATATAATATCCCCAAGGAAACTGCCAAGCTAAGGCGTCAAATAAAACAATTGTTAAGATCCTACAAAAGATTGTCAATGACGCTGGTCGTGATTGGCATATCCAACTAAATCCAGCCTTATGGGCTTACCATACTTCCATCTGTACTCCCACTAGAGCCACCCTAGATTCCCTTATCTATGGATCTGAAGCATTCCTGCCCCTTTGACGTTGAGTTGCCTTCACTTCATATCACTCTCAAAGATTTGATTCCTGATGAAGAGTATAGAGTTGTATGGTTGACTGAACTAGAGCTATTGGATGAACACCGTCAGAGAGCTTATGATCATTTGAAAGTCTATCAATAGCATATATCTCATTAGTATAACAGCAAGGTAAAGATCAGAGACTTTCAGTTGGGTGACCTAGTTCTTTGAGAAAATCCAAAGAATCAGCAACATCGTGAGAAGAAGGGCAAGTTTGAACCCAATTGGTTAGGTCCTTTTATAGTAATAGCAGTTTATGGTTCCGAGGCTTATCATTTGTCCACATCTAAGGAAAATCCTTTGGATGAACCTCTTAATAGCATACACCTCAAGAAGTTATATCCTTGAAATCCCAATGCAAGGGCTATGTATATATTTTGTGAATACAAAAAAATCATAAAAATACAAAAAAATCAAAAAATCAAAAGAAAATTGCAATAAAAGCATGTGTTGAAAACCTAGAAATAGGTGCCATGTGTATCAAGTTAGCTCCTTTATCTATTAGGATTCTTCTAGTGTGTCTGTTCATTGTATATATCCACAATAAAATGGCTAGTCAGTCCCCATTCCCACCATGTATATATCATAATAAAATGGCCAGTTCATATACCATCCATTGTATTTACCCATAATAAAACCCCACCATAGCTTGATCATTTTTCATGGTCTTTTTCCTAGTTTTTGTTGCGTCTTTCTTCATCCATAATAAGTTAGTCCATCACCTAGCTAGGGGCATGTCCTTGACTTAGTTTGGGAAGTGGATCTATGATAGTCATGACTCTTAGAGGACAGAATGGAGTATTTTCACCAGACAAGTAAACACAATCAAACATTCTTTCACAATGGTATCTTCATGATGAATCATAATTTGTGATCTATCCTTTGAAACATGGCCACTTATCTATCATTCTTGACTATACATCATCAATTGAACTGATCATTGTACCTTACACTATCTTTTGGCAAAAGAAATGTATATTCATGGCAAGCATGTTAGAATGATTTGTTGAAGATTATGCATTCATATCTAGATTTCATTTGTTATCATGTTTCCTATGCTATTCTAGGATATCTTTGACATTAGTTTGAAACTCCCATATGTCATTGATTAGAATAGCTGGGATGGGGCATGGTATTTTCTTTGATTGTTGTTTGTGGGATATTTTTTTATGAAATCAAAGGAACAAATAAATGGGGTGTCTGTGCGTAAGTGCCTTCATCAATTTAATAGTATTGACAACATACAAATCATGTTGCTCTACAAATTCTATTTATGGTGATACGCCATCACATACCTCGACTCCAAATATTTGTTCCCCGATGGAGGGGGGATATTCCTTATCTATTATGAAACTAAAACTCAGGTAATCTCGGTTCAATTATACCTAAATGCTTGTCAAGTTTGCTACATTAAACTCCATGCAAGAAGTGCTCAAATCATCTTGGTTTAATTATACCATGGTGCTTGCATTTTCTTGCAACATAATGAGCTCAATGATGAAAATCAAATTCCAGTTATTATGAAGTTCTAAGATGTTACATGAAGTTGTGGAGATATACTCATTTCATATTTCATTTTGCATTTCATTTAAACAATTCGTGACTTGCATATCAGTGCTCCTTTTATAGAGATTTGTAGGTTACCCTTCTTATTAGGTCTTCTTTTCTCTTAGTTCATTCTCCCTGTGTCAAATACATTGTTATTTAAAGTTGAGGACATTTGGATAACCAAAACATTTATGTTTCATTTCAAATTATACAACATTTAATCAGTTCATTTAGGCCATGCATTATCTTCATTAGGTGTGTTCATTTGTATATTATCCATCTATATTACATACATATTTCATGTGCACAAATTCCATAACATTTCATTATCTTTTCATTATGATGTAAGTTGTTATCTTTTAGTCATCTTATGAACATTTTTTACATATATTATATGCATTTAAGACCATCATTTATTAACCATTTCATTTATATCATGCATTTATTATCCATTACATCCATTTATATCATGCATTTATTATCATTCATTTATATCTCTTATTCATTATCCATTCATTATCCATTATCTACATTGTTCTTTACATCATTTCATTAGTAATCACATAGCTTTGTATAAGAGTAAACTCATTTAAGACATGCATTTATATCAACATCATATGATAGATCATTAAGCATCAAATATATCAAATAGAATATAAAGCATTTTGCATTCTAAGACATATATTCTATGCATATTCAAATACATCATCACATCCTACATATGTGAGTACGCACATATATATAAAATCATCAAAGTAAATCATGATAGAACTGCATCACAGTATATATATAGTCCATCATATAGAGTCCAATCATATAAAGTCCATAAAATACAACAAAACTATCCAAATGTCCAATGATATAAAGAAACATACAATGTGTCCAAAGTCAGTGTCCATCAAGTCAAAAATATAATGATACAATGATAACATGATACACAAGTGTATACAATGATCCCTCAAATCTATGAGCCACTATATCCTGACTCTGTTTTTCGCTCTCTACAAGATGATATGAGGCCCCGTGCTACTGAACCACCTAACCCTGAGGCTCCACCCTAATCTCCTAAACCTATGGGTGCTCTCGGAGGGTGTGATGATACACCTCCACTACTAGCTAGTGCCTGTCTATCATAAACTGTTGTCCTAATAGCCACTGAGATCTCTCTATAACTCCCAATCCACTGATCCCTCAAGACCACTCTATAAGCCTCTCGCCAGTAGGATATCTCCTTCCCAGCATGTATCATGGCTCTCAAACTATCTCCATGGGGACCCAAATCCTCTATATGCTGCAGCTTATCTAATTGCATCTCTGACTCCCTGAGTCTCTCTATAGCCGCATCCTACTCATGTCTAAGTAGTCCCATCTAGCTCTCTAGCCTCTCTATCTACCTCTCTAGACTAGGAACATGGTCTACCTACACCTATTTCATTGCTAGTCGGACTAGCAATGAGTCAATATTAGGATCCTCCTCCTCCGCAGCATCTCTTTGTAAATAGGGATCCTATCCCCTGACATCCATCCCTGCTGGCTCCTCCTTGGAATCCACATCTGGCATCTGTACATCCTACCCATCCTATACATCATCAAGGATCTATCCACCTTGTACTACTCCACCTTGAGATAGTAGCACATCTACCTCATCTTGTCCCTGCCCTGCCTATATTAGCACCTGTACCTATACAACTGGTCCCTATACTGGGGCAGCTGGTATCTGTATTTGAGCAACTGGTACCTATAATGGAGCTCTTGCTACTAGCTATGCTAGAGGTCTCTATCCTTTCCTAGCTAGGGGTGGCATCAATCCCCTCTGCCTCACACCACCTCCTATCATATGTGGTCCAGCCCTATCCCCTCTCCCTCCTCCTCCATCTCCTCCATCACCGCCTCCACCGTCACCACCACCTCCTCTCCCTCATCCTCATCTATCTCACCCTTGATGTCTCCCATGGCATCTATCTGTTGGATCCCTCTCTGGTGGCCTAGCTACTGGATCATTCAATCGAGGAACTGGAAAGTCTCTAAGGAACTACTCCAGATTAGCAGTCATCCCGAGGTCCACAACCCCCTGTCTCATAGTCCATGTCTGGAATGGCATATCCAAAAACTCCTATCTCACAACATCAAATGAAGCCATGGGCCCCCAGTCATGTCTCTCCTAATGAGTCCTAGCAAACTCAGTGACTCCCTATTGCATGCCCTAAATCCTGCCAAACTGGCGTAGAACCCATTTGACCAGCTGTCTCTCAAGAATGAAGGGCGTCTACCCTATCAGCCATCGTGACTCAAAACAAAAACCTAGCTGCTGCTCATCATCCCAGGGCTCACATCCTAGGTAAGGTCTACATGTCACTGTATCCAGTGTATCAAAAGTATACCACCAGAACTCTAAATGTCCTAGTTTTTCCTGAGACAAAACTGATGAATATAAATGTATATACGGTTGTCCTGCGCTATGGAATCTAATGGTTACTAGCCATGTCACTACAATATGCTCCCATGCCCAAACATGGAGTAGTGTGATGCCTACTAATAATGATGCACTCCTATGGTACACCACCTAATGAAGATTATGATACAAATGTGCTAATAGATAGACACCCCAAGCAAATCGGGTCTCGTCATCCATCATCCATTGTAGTGTGTGGCCCCATCCAACTACAAATCCATGTGATCTACGATCAGGGCATACAAAACCCCCAATCACTCTTGCTAGAACCACTGGTAGAGGCTCATACAGATCAACCATGTCCTCCCAGCTGATCTCTCCATCCTCTATCTCATCATCACCAAAGACAGCTCTAAACTCTATCACTCTGCCATGTCGATCATAATGTACTAACTCCCCTGTGATAGGAAGCTGAAGGATGTGATATACATCCTCTAGTGTGACTTTCATCTCGCCTGTCAGAAGATGGAAAGTACTCATCTCCGAGTGCCATCGCTCTGCCAATGCATTCATCATACTTAGGTTCACCCTAATCTTGGGCATGTAAATCACATGATATAAACTAGTTGCACCAATCAGAAGTTTGTCAATCTCTGACAACGCCGGTCTCAGATTCTGTGTGATGAGATATCTCTCCCATAACATCAGAATATCAGTAATATCCTCCTATTAAAATCAATAACATCAAGCTATTAGATTTTGATAAACTGATCTAAAACATCTATCTATCCTATTATATCAATTACAAACATGATCATCACATGTTTTAACAGATAATTTTATCAATTATCTAGCATCAAGACTGGTTAACTAGCAACCATGCTACAATGTTGCCTATCTTGACCAAATCGATCAAATTTAACTACCAACAAATCAAATCGGCTTATCGACATCTAGTTTGACCTAATTGACTTTCTAATTTGACCAAATTCTATCAATTAAACAAATGTGAAGCATAGAAAAATGCATGTGCAGTATCCTTACATGTTTGTGTAGTTATCCATACATGCGTAGCTTTATTTAACATTTGTGCAACAATTCTACACAAATGTGCAGAAAGAACCTATGCGCACTTTTAATTCATATTTGCA
This sequence comes from Chamaecyparis obtusa, assembly GCA_027943335.1. Lineage (NCBI taxonomy): Eukaryota > Viridiplantae > Streptophyta > Pinopsida > Cupressales > Cupressaceae > Chamaecyparis > Chamaecyparis obtusa. The sequence continues at coordinate 909,851 of BSBK01004407.1, read as the reverse complement.
CAGCACAAATTTTCCTCTAACATGCATGCGCAACTTCCCTAAATGAATGCGCAGAAGTTTGGATTTTCTATACAAACATGGCTAGTTGTTGCGCATTCATGTGCGGCAACTGCGCATTCGTTTGCCACCCAAGAATAAAAATTTTCAAAAATCTAACCTATGATTCAACCTAACCTACACATGATAAATCCTACTCTATCATGCTGGAAATCACAAATTGACAAAGCAGATAGAATCACCTACCGACTCTCCCAAATCGGGTGGTCGCTGGAAGCGTTTGGCCCTCTCAAAGCAGTGATCTAATAACAAAAATGTCATCCTGGCAGCTCTTCTCTTCTCTCTCTCTCACTCTGATCTCCAAATGACAAGTGTGCACAATGACCCTATTGTGGACCCCTTTGCCCTATTTATAGCCTGTGGACCCGATGTGCTTGGTGTGTGGACCCTATCTCCCATTTTTCTTCCTTTTCACCCCATTTTCACCCATCTTTTCTCCTGTTTCTTTTGTGAGATTGATTATCCAAATCAAAAAAAACAAAAAAACCACACAATAAATCAAATTTAAATAAATCTTTTTGGTCAATCAATCTCACGAGGGGGCATGCATAGGTCATCTCAGACATTGTCTAGGGCAGGGGCAAAATACTTAAAATTTTCTTTAAAACAATGTGACATGCACATTATTTCAAAGAGGGGCAAAATGTATACACTTAAAAATGGCTTCATTAATTAATTAAATACTTATTATTTAATTGATATTGACTTGATAAATTAATTAAATATTTATTATTTAATTAATAATTATTTCCTCTATTTATTAAATAGATTATTCAATTTATTTAGTAAATTCATTATAGTTTATTCCTCTATCCCAAGTCTTCTAATTAGTTTTATTAAAGTGATTTAATTAAATACACAATCACCTAAATATGACTAAGTTCCCTAGTCCACCTCACTTACCTAGTCACCTAACACATCACTTTAGCTAAACTAAATAATTATTATTAATTATTTATTGGTAATTATCCTCACCCACACATGTCCTATTCTTAAGGGCTATGTGGCCTCATAGGACTTGGTCTCATGAGGAAAAGGTCTCTCCCTCTTTCTCTCTTTGGTCTTTGTGAGACACTTGACATGTGTCTTTCCCTTCCCCCTTGTTCTCCTCCATGTCAATGTGAGAGGAACATCATCCCTATTCTTCCTCTCACATTCCAACTACATCCTCCTTTCTCTCAACTCCTTCAACGAAGTCAATCTTAGCCCTAGGATCTTCCACCTTTCATTCTCAATCGTAGGATTGTGCCACCTAGGCTTAGATCCTCCAAAATTCTGTAAAAGGAGCCTAATTTCCCCTTTGTGAGCTAATAGGTATTTTGTAATCAAGCAAGCAAGCATTCAAGAATTCAAGCAATCAAGCATTTTCAAAGAGCATTCAAGCATAATCAATCCCTCTTCATATCATTTGCATTCACCATATTTTCATAATTAGGATTTAGTTTTGCATATAATTCACTCAATCTCCACACATTGAAAATCTTGGGCAAGGAGCTTCAAATTGAAAATCTGAGAGCTCAACACATCCAAGAAATCAAAGCATAGGAGGACAATAGAGACAAGCTACATGGTAAAGGTAAAACCTTGTTTTAGCTTCAATTTTAATGTATTCTTCATTGTTGTTTGCTAATTAGTTTGATTTGTTAATCTTAGAATAGTTAATTTATCATTTAGAGTAGTTAGTACAGCTAATTTGCATACACAAATATTGATGAAACAACAAGCAAATATTGATGAAAAAAATGATGGAAATGCATAAAAGGAAAGATAAAACAAGAATGTTCTGCCCCACGGTGGGTGCCAAAAATGAACACACTAAATAGTGCACTTCTCTAAGTCATTACTTCCAAGGGAATCCATGAATGGGAAACCTTGAGAAAATGACCTAGAGCTCCCTAGGCATGGAATCACAAGGATGTTGATGGTGCTCTCAGCTAGAGCTATTGAAGCATGCAACCTTGCTAGTAAACCACACAATGGGAGATTCAATGAGACAAGGGAAATAATGCCAATATCATCAAGAATCAATGTAAATGCAATGTAAGCTATGCTAAGAATGAGTATGCAAGCTAAGCTATGGAAATGAAAGTATTACAAACCCTTGCTAATTAAGCTATGTGAGCTAATCTAGAGCATGAAGGAAACTAAGCTAGATGCCATGAAAGCTTAAGCTAAGAATGCAAGAATGAAACTAGAATGCAAGAATGATCTCCAAAAGCTCCAAAGTCTTCAAGAAATCTTGCAGCACAAGATTAGCATAAAAAGTTGGGATCTAAGAATGAGAAAAGAGCTCTCCTTTTAAAGGAATTGAAAAGGAATGGACCATGGAGATTAAGAGAAAAATGATTTAATCAAGGGTGGAACTTGAAAGAGGAGTGATCCATGTGCACAAATATCCTCCAATGAGAAAATAAGAGTTGACTTTTGTGCCCATATGAGACAAAAAATTATTTTCTTCTTTTTATAAAATAAGAATAATGTTTTATTTGTGCAACTTAGGATAAGAGGAAAAGTGGGGGTTTTTTTATTTAATAAAAGGGGAGGAGATTCCTTTTAAATAAATAAAGACTTAGGATAAAATGGTTAGCCCATAGAAAATAATCGAAAATGATAAAATAGGATTTGATCAAGGAAATTGATATAATTGAAAAATATTGATTCGGGGATTTGATAAATTGTTGAATGGGGGTCCAAAGTCTAGGTGACCATTTTAGGGTGCATACAGTTCTTAGGTCTTTTTAGGGCTTTCCTGACCTTGCATCCTTGATCTACAAAAATTTGAGATGTGTCCAGCTTTGTTACAAGAGTGACAAATGACTGGAGGCCTTATATTCCTCGGCGCATTAACATGGGTCACCAATTTACATTGTCTAGCTGAGTGACCATTATAGTTACATATCTGACATGTAACATTATAAGAACTTACATTTGATTGATTCTGATTTCTCTGATCATGCTAAGTCCTATTCTTTTTACTTGTCTTGAAATTCATAGCTGTATGACCAAATTTATTACATGAATAACAGTAACAATTAAAAGGTCTTACCTATGTACAGTTCCTTGCTATGTGTCCATGCTTGTTACATGCATAATAAGTGTGGTCTACTGGCTTGCGCTCATTCTTAGGTGGTTCACCATTATTTTTAGTTTGATCTTCAGTCTTCTTAGTATCAATAGAGTCTTTTTGTACATTCATTCTTTCTCACATGTTGTCAATTTGATTTTGTGGTTCATTGTATCCAATGCAACTAGTATCTCCTTTAGCTCTTCTTGCATACAACTGAGATTCTATCAAATTGGAACTGGTATGTAATTTATCAATGTGATTCTTAGCATCTTTTAATTTAGATTCTAATCTTTCTTTGTTGTTTCTTAGCTCTAAGATTTCCATGTTTTCTTGCCTCAATTCTTCATTCAATTGAAGGTTCTCTTTGACCTGTTCATCATAGACTTCCTAATTGTTAGTCCGCTTATCATCAAATTCTTCAAGTTGTTCTTTTAAGGATGTATTTTCTTCATTCATCTTCTTGACCATTGTCCCTAGATCACTGGTAGAGCATTCTTTCAAATCTTTCCTTAGCCTTTTGATGACTAATTGAGCATCACTAAGTTTTTCCCTTAGTTCTTCAGTTTCTCTTTCAGATTTGTCCAGGTCTTCAAGAGTAGCTTCCAGATTTATTTTTAGATGTTTCATTTCTACTTTGTCCATGATCTCCTCAAGTGGTTAAACTTCTTTGCTGAGGACCAGAGCTCTGATACCAATTGTGAGGAATGGGAACACTGAGAGGGGGGGTGAATCAGTGTTCACTGTATTTTATCTTTTTTCTGATTCTTTAAACTGAACTTAAATGCTTAAGTACTAAAATGAACATCCAAATAAACATGAAATATGAAATCAACACATAACACCAATATGGTTATGGAGAAACCCAAATAGGTAAAAACCCCGGTGAGAATTGACACCCACTAATATTATGTACTAGTGTTTTATGATCCTTGTTAGAAGATCCTTAACCCTGTTAGGAGTTTCTTTACAATGCATTAAGTACAGTAGACCTTGTCAAGGGTCAGACCCTATTAGGAGTCTTTTACAATAATCCCTATTAGGGGAGTGGATGCACTTTCCTAGAGCTCACTGCTCAAGTGGTGAAGGCTACAACCTTTTGATCTCAGATACACACTATATCTGTTGGATGAACTATCACTGTGACACTGCTTGTCAAATCAATTCCTTTGATGCGTTGATGCTTTGACCTCTTGCAAAGCTCTAATACATCTTATAGTCTCTTTGCACACTTATGTTCTTATCATAACTCTCTATCAACTTCCATACTAATTAGGGCGCATCTCATATTTATATGTGCATACAAAATAAATAACTAGGTCGGCCCTTAAACCTATTACATACAATGCTTCCAATTGAATTGGCGCAAGCGTGTTTACAAACAAACATATATACATGTCGGTAACCTAATTAAAATAGATGCATAGCCTTTACATCATTAAAATATAACCGCAACTCAAAATGCTAATAGTTGGCTGCTTAGTTTGTTCTTCTCTGGCACACACTGGCTATGTCACTTCAATTGTCTGTATCTTTCTCATACTTGCATATCTGATCATGCGCTCATAGACTAAGAATGAATATAGTCTAACCAAATTATCTTCTAGGGAACATACCATAACTCGGCCATACACATGTGCGCTGATGCTCTAAGCTTCAAGAACTCTGTACATTGTCCAGTCTTCAACACTTAGTTGATTTTTGATCTTCCCATCAAGTGCGCCGACTCCAAACTGCTATATGACTTTATTTCCATAATGACAACACTATACTAAGTCATATACATCAATATAGCCAACTTGACAACAGAGAGAGAATATGTGTGTGTGAGAGAGAGAGGGGGTGAAAGAGGGTAATAAGGGAAAATATAGAGGGTACGAAGGTGGAGAGAGAGAGAGAGAGAGGGGGGGTGTGAAAGATGGTAAGAAGGGAAAATATAGAGGATAGGAAGGTGTAGAGAGAGAGAGAGATAGCTCTCTTTCTTTCTCTCTCTCTCCCTCTATCTATCTCTCTTCCTCTCACTCTGACTATTTCTCATCACTATTTAAATATATGTCTTAAATAGGGTGCACGCGCTTTGTAATGCATTCGAATTTACCAATCCTAAGGCTTGGATTTTCGTTGGAGATCCAACCCAAAGGCTTGGACAATTGAAATAGACCCGAGACATGTTTTCCAGCAGACATAAAAAAAATTACATCTTTTTTTGTGTGCTCCTTGTCAGGTTTACTCGTGGCTCAAGAACGTAAAAATCAGACAACGTGATATTACAAATCTCTCTATTACCTATCTAAGCATATAATTTATTTTGAATTCTAATAATGTTAAGTTTTTCAACTCTAATTTATTTTCTGTGTATGTCCATTTTTTGTAAAAAACTAACATGTAGTATTTTGGGCATAGATTTTGGCTCGTTCATCGAATTATGCAACAAGTTACATTTTTAGAAACTAGACTCCATTCTACACACTTTAAGAAAAAAGAAAATTTAATTTTCGATTAGTTTTAAATGATTTCTAGGGGGAGCACATAGAAATTTCATTTTTTCAAGATGTGCGCACTTCGTAAATTCATCAAAAATTATACATTCATCAAAAAATTACCAAACAATTCCGGGATAAACTACATGGTGTTAGCTAACTTCTCACCAGAGTGATTAAAAAAATTCAAAAAAAAGTTAACATTTTAGGGGGAGCACACCAGACGCTATGTTATGTTTTTTCACAAAAAATAGGACCACTTTTTGTGCTCCCCCTTTTTGAGGGCCTTAATCTGCACCATTTTCAAAATAAGTTAGTAGTTTAGGAACTAGATTCAGAGTATTACAACTCTTGTTTTTGTTGCATCTTAAAATTTTAAGTCTAACTATCTTCAATTTCTTGTTGAACTTCAGAGTTTGCTGATTTCAGGAAAAAAGTGGCATCTTATACCCCCTTTTTGGTCACCCATCTTTGTGCACTTACCCCTATGTTAGCATGGATATGTAAATTCTATCCACTCTTGAGGAAATTATATATAATTTCTTGATGTAAAATATAATAGGGGACATGACCTAGTAGTTGAGTGCCCTAACTTCAACTACTCAAAATCCTACATGAAAACTTCAAATCATCCCAAATTTTTTATAGAAGCTTACTTGGAAAGTTCCCTACTAATAAATAAGGTTTTAGAACCACATCATCAAATATGATGTCACATCAACATGCTCTTAGTTGAGCTATCCAAAAGGGCCCTAAAAAGTGAGATTGATAGTTTTGCACTAAGCCATGTTTTATTGGCGCATTGATCTGGCATTATGTGATATGTTGCTTTTTAGATCTAAGGAATACATTTCATTCACTTGTGGATAGTCATCATCAACAAAAAAAACTTTACTTGGTCACAACTATTGGTGCAATATTGTTAACAATATTGAACATTAAATCAAAAATTTATATAACAACCATTAGAACATAATCAACTATTGGATATAAGATTTTCCTCACGTTTCTACATTTGAATAATATTTTATAATCAACCATGTATTGAATATAAGATTCTAAATAAGAATTTCAATATTTTTCTAAATACAAAATTTTTATTTCTTTTCTAACTATCATATATTCCATAACACAAATCTTGGTCAAACTTTATAAAATTCTATTATATTAACCCATCCAACCATAAACCTATTTTGACTTAAACAACAGATTTTTATCTTCAACTTATTTAGGTGGTGAGTCTGAAATGTCAACAATAGGTAGACTCTAAAAGAAAAACTAATATGATTTTAGATGAACCACCTAAATCCACATTAAATGACTCTTTGGAAACCAATGTCAGTTGGTATTTGTAGTTCTTGACATCACAGATTTTCTATTTTGTCCATTAAGCTAAGATCCACATCTAGAAAGAATTAAACAACGTACTTTAAACTTTGATTTATTTAGGTGGCTCATATGAAATCTAATTAGTATATAGACCCTACTAGAAAAACTAATATAATTTTAGGTGAACCACCTAAATCCACATTAAATAAGTTAATGGAAACTAGTGTCGGTCGGTATTGTAGTTCTTGACATCACACTTCATCTGATTTGTCCATTAAGCTAAGATCCATGTATGGAATGACATAAACAGAGTATTCTAAGCTTTGACTTATTTAGGTGGCACGTCTGAAAACCCATTAATAGATAGGCCCTACTAGAAAAACTAATATGATTTTAGATAAACCAACTAAATCCACATTAAATATTTATTATTAGAAATAAGTGTCGGTTGATATTGCAGTTCTTGACGTATTAAGCTAAGATCCATTCATAAAATGACTTAAACAACATAATATAAACTCTAAAAGGCACATTTGAAATCTCATTAATAGACCGACCCTACTACAAAATTAATTTGATTTTAAATGAACCACCTAAATCTACATTAAATGAATCATCACCATTAATGCTTACCATTCATGTTTGGTTACCGGTAACCACTGAATCCACAATGCATTAGTGTTGGAAATCGGTTGATATCTTATCCCATTTGAGAAACCGTGACTCAATGTAGTATCAACAATATACTTCTGAAACTATTCTCCGTCATTGAACAGATATTTATGATACCCAACTTCCAGATTGGGTGACACATGACTTCTCAGTAAGAATTACATGGCAGACCAGAATTTGGAGTCTTATCGTGTTTAATATTATTTCAACTGGGCTGGTCCAGGGTATATTGTTGTCTGAGTGTGCACATGCAACTGAGGAATTCTAGTTTTTTTGTTCTTCCTTCCTTGATTGATACCAAAAAAAATTTGGGTGCGTGCATGAAAATGCAGAAAAGTAATGGATAAGACGACGGAAAGGTGTATATCAGAATAACCCAGATGATTCAGGAATGTTGTCCACGTGTGGGAAACACTAGTCATGGGAGTAAAACAAGAGTATGATGGTGCACATTTGGTCAAAATTGCACACTGTGTATTCCCCTTATTTGTTTTTGATCTGTTTTATTTTGTTGTTATTTAAGAGTTCTAATCATGTGTAAAAGTTGATTGATTATGAGTATTGAGTTCTTCCAATTTTTCATTTTTTTTTTTAATATAATTTGTGTAAATTGTCTATTCTTTACTTTAAATTTATCTTTATAATTTTTAATTCACATTTTAATGTTGATTCTATGTCATCTCTTTTTAATTACTTAGATTTGGCGTACAAACTGTCTATTTTCTATATTAACTTGATTTTGTGTAGAGTGAATTTGATCCTTATAATTTTGAATTCACATTTTAAAGTTGAAGTCGTGTCATCTCCTTTCAACTACATAGATTTGGCACATGCAAATTGTCTATTTTCTACATTAAATTAATTTTGTAAAGTGAAATTGATCCTTATAATTTTAAATTCACATTTCAAAGTCATTGTTGTTTGCTTTCAACTACATAGATTTGGTGTACAAATTGACTATTTTCTACATTAAATTGATCCTCGTGATTTTAAATTCACATGTTAAAATTAAGCTCATGCCATCTATCCATTGCATGCCAAAATTGAGCATAGAATATCTCAAATTTTATTATATGATAGTTTATAAAAGAACAGTTCTTAATTCATTATCATTACATAGGATCTGGGATGCATCTAGGAATCATTTCATAACATCTCTTGTGCACATCAACATAGAGCATTGAAAATTATTGCATTGATACTTTGTAGTAACATCACATCGATAGTAACACATGGTGGGACACATTACACAATTTATCAACATGTCTTCCATCATTGTTCAAAGTCATTAGATTGATTAACTTAGGGGTTTAATGAATAGATCATTATTGTAGCTCTCAAACTTGCCAAAAGTATTTGCCAACAATGCCAATTACTTTATTGCACGTCCAAAAATCAAAGACCACTCGTTTTGAGATCACAGAATCACACAAGTCAATTTATTTAGAGTAATCCAAATTCACAAACAAAGGTTAATTTAGCAAGCAATTTCTACCCAAATTGATTTGGGTGGTCCTTTGACACATGTCAAGCACAAGTTATCACAATCACATCACTAGATCTAGAGATAAGTATATTTATTTAAATTGTGCGCTTTTATTATTATATTCATATATATCAATGTCAATATTGACTTTATATCCTAAGTTAATTTAAATAATTTAACTAAATTACATGTGATATTTAGAAGGGTCCCTTATTTTCATTTTTGTTTTTGGTGAACTTCATTGGACTTAGAAACTTTAGAATGTTTGCAATGCCCAAATAATTTGGACAAAAACACAACTAAAATTCTTTTTTTATTTTTTTGAAACCAACCGTGACAAACAACTAGGTCAATCAAGATCAGATTCAAGCCCAAAGGTGCGAAACCCCGAAAACGTAAGCTCGCTTGGGCGGTCACCTAGACACTGAAGGTTTTCTAACCATTGCTAGGCCGATAGATTTAGCTTTCTAAAATATATAAATATATATTTTTTGAATAAATAATAAAATTGGGTGTTCTAAGAATGTAAATCCATGAGAAATAAAAGACGAATAAGGGGATGACTAAAATCCTTCATGACCATACAAACTCATTAAATTAATTAAACCTATAACTATTACAATAATTTAATTTAATAATTAACAACAAAAGAACAATAAAATAATAATGAAACCAGATAACTTATCAAATTATTTAAATCCCATTACACTAATTATTAAAATACAACTTTTCATAAAAGGAAACTAAACACTATACCATGACC